>JAUMHP010000040.1:18719434-18749087 GCA_032361065.1 Enteromius trimaculatus
TGATTACGTGACACTAACACGGAATTATGCATTAAGAGTTCGTGGTTATTTCACGCAATTCTGTGAGATCAGGTTGAACAGGTCATGCTTCTTAATGCTAAAGAGGAAAAGACAAACACACCAGTACAAACACACCAGTAAGGGAGCAGCATCTTGGTTCCAGACCAACAAAATTAAGGTTATGGAGTGGCAAGCCCAATCCCTGGACCTTAATACAATCGAAAACTTGAGGGGTGACATCAAAAAAGCAGTTTCTGAGGCAAAACCAAGAAAAGCAGAGGTATTGTGGAAGTTTGTCAAATCATCCTGGGCTGGAATACCTGTTTACAGATGCCAAAAGTTGGTCGACTCCATGCAGCTCAGATGTTCTCAAAAGCAGTGGTTATACAACTAAATATTAGTTTAGTACATGTTTTTTCAGTTTATTGAGTAAATATTTGAGTTATTTTGACACTAAGGATTTTGAGCTTTACTCACATTTTAAAAAAACACTGCTATTATTTCTTTTGCTGATTAAAGCTGGCTCTTTGCTGGTTTGAGCTGGTCTTTTGCTGGTGTAAGCTCGTATTTTTTTCTGGTTTAACCAGCATCCCAGCTTCAAAACATACATAACTAGCATATGCTTTTTTTTTTGTGTGTGTTTTTCAGCATATGTTCAGCGGCCTAATGGATGGGGAGTTGGCCTTGTAACCCCAAGGTTGTAACCCATAATATGTGTGTATACTCTCTTATTTTGTATATACTGTATAAATACACACAAATGCATGTAAAAATTCTGTCTGTCTGTATGTGTGTATGGCCAGCCTATCTAAAAGTCTACCAGCAAGCCTGCTACATGCTAGCATTAGAAACATGCAAAATGATGCTAGCACCATGCCAAGACCTGTTAAAACATGTTAGTCATGCGTTAAAACTGGAACGTATATTACAAATATTATGAACTGTATCATTAGATTGTTTTGTGAAATGCTTGTGTGTCTTCTGAAAATGTACAAATAAACTGGGGGAAAAAATTAATCTATCTCAGGACTCTTTTTTTTTTCTTTTTTTAATTGCATAGACAGATTTCAAAGCTCCAGGCATCTTTTTGTTCCCCACCCATTGTCGTCCTTATCTAAAAGATTATGGGGCCATTCAGAGCAGAAGGCTGACTGAGGGATGAATGAGGACCCAACAGGTTTGTCTTTGAAAGTAAAACTCATTCAGTCATCCAGTACAAAACATATTGACCATTTGATGTTTATAAGCGTTAAACCAATTTTTGCAGAAGCTATTGTCTGAGGAAGAGTGTCTAAACTCATGGATAACCTGCTAATGTTGTAAATGTCAAAGTTGCAAATCACTGCATGGTGAGAAACACAGCAGTTCAATGGTGGGTCTCTTTCCTTAAAATATTGCCGGTTCAGATTCATTACCAGAGAATGGTTTGATCTTCAATATTTAAAGTAGATATAAAAAGACAAGGACTTTTTTCACTTATCATTTGGGATAAATCCCATTTGTGCAAAGAAAGAAAAATAAATCTTTACAAGAAAGTTATGTTCCTCGAGGACAAATCAGACATTACTCTCTGAAGCTCAGACTAATTAAGGGTACTTGATTAATGATATGCCTTATTAAAGTAATATAAAAACAATTGGAAATCAATTATGCAGACTTCTATGGTGCGCTCCTTCTATTCAAGGTGTCAAGATGCTAATTAATAATACCACAGATTTTCTAGTGCTTGACAATTACATATCTGTCCACGGGTTTAAAATCAATTGTTGGTTTTGCAACATTGGGTGAAATTAATGAATCAGTAAACTGTGGAAGCCATAATTATTTTATATAGTAATATATATATAGTGACATTGTTAAGTTCATGGAAGCTAGGGGTGACCTGTGCCATTTTTCTTGGACGCGTCCTGGCCAGGATTTCTCTATTGCTTTCATTCAAAGTAAAGTTAACCTTTATGCTTAAAAAATGCATTGCCATTGGTCAGTTTTTCAAGGGCAAGTAAATTTACAGTACCGTACAGTACAGTAGTGATTAAATACAGTAGTGACCATATATTTCCCATTATCCTTTGCTGTTTACAGTAAAACTGTATACAGTATTACATTAAAATACTTTAGAACTCTCATTTTTCCAGAACATGTACTGTTTCATTATGAAAGTGATTTCTTTTTCAATAATTGCTTGTACCTGCAACATAGTTAATAGTTTCATTTAGTGCTTAACATCAATGAATGTTGATCTAAAAAGACATTACATCTAAAAATTATGTATATTCTTATTGACATATAAAGAAGAATGAGGTTGGTTCGCTCAATTTTCATTCTTTAGTTAAAATTGTAAAAAAAAAATGTGTGTAAATGTGCAATCCATAAATAATTCCTACAATTTGTGACTAAATTTATGCTATGAACAGAAAGAAAATATAAAATCAATTTAATTTGGTTATTTTGTCATATCAATGACTTTAATAATGTTGGTTACCACTATTTTAATCAGTTAACCGGTGAGAATCGACAAATAAAAAAATAAACTCTAATTTCTTTTTTTTTCTTTTTACAAATGTTTTCATTATTTATATAGTATTTTAATTTACCCAGTACTGCACTTCTTTCTTCTGGTATAACATGCTCATAAATAAATCTATTAATGTGTTTAAATCAAAGGAATGGATGGCTTAATGGCAAGCCTGATGTAAAAAGAAAGTGAAGCCCCAGGCATAAAAACCCTATTTACCTCCTCTTGTTTGCAGGATCGATAAGCCATTAAAGGTTTCCTGCAACCTTAATAAGACATCCACTAAACAACACAGACCTTCTATATGTATCTCATTGCAGCACTGTGTGTTTATTTCCATGCCTCTAAGCTCACAAAGCACTAATTTCAACTCAGTGAATTGGACGATGGGATAGATTCAACATCAAAGATTAAGTGGGAAACTCTTTGCTTGTGGGTCCATTCATTCTTTGTACTATGGCCAAGCGATGACCTTAGAGTGAATTTAGGTTCTAACACCTCTCGACAGTAAATGCAGAATAAAGTCTTTAGGATAAGTATTTTTTCTTTTAGACTTTAGATTAGATCATCACGACCCTTAGTGGTGTGCTTAAGCAAATAAAGACACCGAATCAGGTCAAGTAGTGTTTTCATTCTCTACTAATTGTGACTCCATTCTTCAAAAGACCAAGATGACATTTGGGGCAAAAAGGCCTATGCATAAAGAAATCAGTAAAAAAAAGTAGTAGGCTATGCTTATTTCAAAGTAAATATTGCCAAAGGCATCACTGTTTAATTAGTTTTCTATCACCCAGACATTACGCATCATGCTGTTTTTTTTTCTATGTGAAAGTCATCATTGTCTTGTTTGTTGAAATTTATGTTAATAATGAATTTCGTAGCCTAACAGTTTCCAATGATGCCATATTTGAGAGGAACTATATGTGAACTATGAATTTTCTTTGAGTGGAATGATTATTGGCAAATGTTTCATTATAAACAAAGCTACTTGTAGGCTATCACTTCTTCTGCAGTGATGTTGTAATATTATTATCGTCACTGTTGTTATTATTTCGCATTTCAAAAGCACAAATTTTAAATGCTTTGACATTTTATTTTACTAAACTTTACATGACTTTTATTTTGATAGAAAATTGAAACCACCTGCGGACGTTGGTCCGTCACGTCACGTGTGTTTTTCCGGAGCACAGAAGTTGTCAGTAAGTAAAGCAAAAGTAAGCAAAGTTATCTGTAAGTTCTTCCGCTGTTTGTCATTTTTCAAAACACGGTCTGACTAGCTGTGAATTATTAAGGACGCTTAAACTTGAACTACGTCGCTTTGTTTTTATGTTTACAGTCATTCATAAGACTTACTGTTGCACTGAATTACCTTTACATTCGTCACGTGACACTATCACGGCGCATAATGAAACATAACTAAATTATCGTCGTATAATGCATGATATATGGATATTCTCCGGGATTAATGGCACACTCTTGAATGCTAATCACCAACAATTGCCTATCAAAACATTCTCAGGTTATTTGTTTGCTGCAAACGAGAACTGTTTTATAAACTCTTTTGTCAAACTTGGACATAAACATGACCTTTAAGAGCTGTTTTATATAACGTTCAAAGGTTAAATGTGTTGTCTTTTATAGCATTTAATTTAATCTAACTAATGAGCCATGCGTTTTATGCTCTTTTCTGCACATTTAGGTACTTATTGAAAACAAGATGGGTCGGTTGGATGGGAAAGTGATAGTCCTTTCTGCAGCAGCACAAGGCATTGGAAGAGCTTCTGCTATAGTAACCGTTCATTTTACATACATTTCAAAGATTTCACTCTCACAACTCTATACATTTGTTGACAACCCTGCAAGCCACTTTGATGAGTATAATAAATGGATTTACTCTGAGGCTTTACAGTTGCTATGTGTTTTCCTTTTGAATTAAAGCTTGTCATGCAGCGGCTGTCAACATGACATTTTGAGGCTGTCAAGTGTAGATGCAGAATGCTTGGACATAGTAACACTATAAAGAATGGCGAAGCCAGCTTGAGGGTAGAATATTTCTAGCATTTGTTAGCTATTTTTACAAGTATTTTATCATGAAGATACTATAATTAATAATTTTGGGGTGAAGCAAAGAGCGTCTCAGATCATTTAGGTAAATTCTGAGTCAACAGCGCTGGGGGTGGTTAAGATGCACACCTTCTAGGTGAATACATTTCCATACCATTTGAATATTTAAATGGGTATTAAATGAGAGATACTGCAGATTGAGGAAATACTGCAGCCCTGAGCCAGTTGACAGATCACATAGAGGGAACACATGCCATTTCACGATGGTCTTCAAATGAACTCTCACCAGTGTAATGTTATTGAAAGTCTAGATATGGCAAGAGTTTATGTCAGCCTGGCCTGCTTTGTGCGCTAACCTTGCTCGATCTCAGCTGTGAAATGTCTGTTATCATAAGGAGAAATGTGTTTGATTAAAATCTTGCATTGGATGCATTACCTGTTCATGTTATCATAAAATGTTTGAATTAGATTCAAATGTAGAGAAAGATCATGTAAATTATGCATATTGTTGCTTACTGACTTTAACTGTGATGTCTTTTTAATTGTAACAGGCTTTTGCCAAGGAGGGTGCCCAAGTCACAGCTACAGATATCAATGGAGAGAAACTCAAAGAGCTGGATGGCATTCCAGGTAACTCATTGACTGGCTGTGTATTGCCACCTAGTGGGAATATGTGAAACAAAAACTTATTTAAACGTAAACCTTATCTGTAATTTCCCAGCTACTCCTATATCAAAAGAAATCTACTCTGATTTGTAAAAACTGATTTGATTTTAAATCTAGGTAAATAATGCAAATTTGCTAAATTTTAAATGATTAAATAATTATACATAATTTACTATTTTAGTATGATTTACAATATATGCTGTAAAATCTTACTTAAAAGGAACCAAAGATACTTTTAACAATGGAGCTATACTTCACATATCGTTTCTTCTTAGCAGCAAATAAAACAAAACTTCCTTTATGACCAAAACCAAATGCTCCTTATACAAAATGAAATGTAATATTGTAGTAGTTATAAACTAATAGAAAGAAAAGAACATTTTTGTTTTTAAATGGAACTCCGTTTAAATCAATTTTTAAGTTTTGTTTTTAAGTTCAGAAAGATGAGAGTGTCCACATTTTCTTCACACAGTACATATGGTGTCTTCAACACACGGGCCGCTGTTGTGCTTCAGCTAAAGAAGGTCACAATCTTTCTGTTCGTTGCTAGGAGTTCTAGGAGGGCTCAATAATAACATTTTTGCATTTTCTTAAAACCCGCATTAAAACTGATAGATTGTTTTGCCCTTTTTTCGAATCTGTTGGAATCTGTTGGAAATGCCTACCTGAATGCTGCAGGGATAATTCGTAATGTGCGTGTTTTTGTATTTTTCGTCTGTTTGGGGGCGGGAGGGGCAGTCAGCACGTTGCCTGTCCCGAGCGTAGCACTGAAAACATTATATTTTACACACTTTATTCTCTTTATTTTTTTCCCCTAATATAAAAGTATTAGTCTGAATCGTTCGGTTTGTAAACCATACCGAACCGAAAGCCTCGTACCGAACGTATCATTACACCATTAATATTTATGTATGTAACGCATTAGAAAGCTGCATTTATACAATTAAATAGAAAGTAAGCAGAAAGTAATGATGACTTTTAATAAAATGACTTTTCTATTTTCCTGTGAAGACAAAGCTGAATTTTCAGCACTGTCTTCAGTGTCACATGACCCTTCAGAAATCATTCTAATATACTGATTTGGTTCTCTTGGAAATTTCTTGTTAAAAAAAATCTTATTACTATCACTATTGAAAACAATTGTGCTGCTTAACTTGTACTGTCACTGTTGAATTGTGTCAGACTTTTGAAAATCATTTTTAATACAATTCAATTTTTATCTGAACTGCCTAAAAAAAACCCCTCTCAAATCCTAATCATAGTGATGGGCAACTGGCACATATGTGTGGTTTTTAATTAGCTCAAGCATTATCTTTGATCTCTGAGCATGTCTAGCAAGACTTTTCCCTCAATAAGATTTTTCAAAGGCTAGTGGGTCTTTTTAGTTCCCCCCCACATACTTCTGTGCTTTGCCACATAATCCCATTATCTTGGAAAAAAATTGCTTTAGTTCAAGGGTGCTTCTCCTTTCAGGCTTCTGTATGCTCTTCTGATTCCTGGAATGTTCTTGATTTTTTTTTTTTTTTTTTTTTTTAGGGATCAAAACCAAAGTTGTTGATGTTACCAAGAAAGACCAGGTAGAAGCCTTGGCCAAGGACTTTGACTATGTGGATGTGCTCTTCAATGTTGCTGGGTTTGTATTTCTCATCAAAAGCAGTGAATATATATCTTTAACTATTTTTTTTTTTTTTTATATTGAAATTTGTGGTCTACCTTTTTTCTAGAATGTACCACTTTCATGAATGATGCAATAGCATGACTATATTTAACAGCATATGGTTTCTTTTGATATGCATAGGGTTTCTCGTTCTTCTTTCTTTGACACAGATTTGTCCATCATGGCTCAATACTGGAGTGTGAGGAATCAGACTGGGAGTTCACTATGAACGTGAATGTCCGTAGCATGTACCTGATGATCAAGGCCTTCCTGCCAAAGGTCATCTTGTCTTCCTCCTGTCTAGGATTATCCTTGAACACCTCATGCTACCTCTTTTTCGCCCCCATTATCCCTGGAAAAGACCTTTGCATTTAGAGATTATGCTTCCCCCCATCTTGTTTGTTCTTTAGGTTCAGAGTAAAAAACAGATCTGAACTATGCAGTTTAACACTTAATACTTATGTCACGAATATGCTCAAACAGCAACCCAGACAATATCAAATTAGTTTGTCAAATGAATACAACTCATCAATCACTATGCTAATACTAGCTCTTATACCAACGTTTAAAAGATTGGGTTGCAAAGTTTATTTATGTTTGATATGACTATTAAAGACATTAATATAAATGTGCTTTAAAATGTTGCGTACGGCCATGGCAAAGCTGAATATCTGATATGTTGATTTTTTTGCTTAAGCAACTACATGTATGCAATAACTCTGTCATCTGCCATTTGATGCATATTACTTTAACCAGTCGGCCAATTTAAACTGATTTTCCTGTATCCATCTCCATGTAGATGCTGCCTCGTAAATCTGGTAACATCATCAATATGGCATCTGTGGCATCTAGTATCAAAGGTAATAATTCTATTCCGTAGCAACCTATTTGCATTTTGATGCCTAATTATAAATGGGCTGCCGTGATACATCATGTTGTATATCAAGATTTGACCCTTTGCACTTAATTACATGTGATGATTGACATTGTCCCATGTAGCTCTTGGCATATTATCTTACCACCCATTATCTCCAGTCTGGCTGATGCTGAAATTGGATAAATGCCAGGTCAAGTGAAGTTTGCCCTCTACTAATTGCTCATCCTTAATTGCATGTCCAGGAGTTGTGAACAGATGTGTCTACAGCACGTCTAAAGCTGCCATCATTGGACTGACCAAATCAGTGGCAGCTGATTTCCTGGAACAGGGGATCCGTTGCAATTGTATCTGCCCTGGTATGCTACTTCACTTATTGGTTTCTTATATTAACGTAAGTCTTTGTAACATACAAAACGTTGCTGTACCTAATGATGTTACGAGTCATTTTGCTTCGTTTGACCTTTACAGGAACTGTGGATACGCCTTCATTACGACAGAGAATCCAGGACAGACCTGATCCAGAGCAGGTACTGCTTCTGTTATCAAGACATTGTACAGTACATCCAAGAAACAGTAATCTGAAGCTGTCATTTTCCATTTTCAAAAGTCTTTCAGAGCTCTCAGGAAAGATAGCTAACAGCCAACTGAAGCACAGCCAGAGAGGTTTCACACAAGAAACATGCCAGCAATTCCTTATGAACTAAGTTTTGGTCATGATACACTCTGGCAATCTTAGAGACAAAGTCTGTCTTCTGTCAATGAAAGTTAATGAGGCTTAGAGTTTATATTTTATGCACAGCATAATAGTCACACATCTGAAAAGAGAAAGTTAATATAAATATACACCACTGGTTTTATTTTATTTTTCAGTGTCACGTCATTGCACAATATTATCTATGTTGAAATGATATTTCGCTGCTTAATTTCTGTAAGCACCAATGCACTAGTATTGAAATGTTTTCAGTAAGGGATTTAAAAATACCTGAATAATTTTATTTAGTACAGATGCAATACATGGATGAAATAAGATAGGAAAGATAGAAGATAGATATGGGAATTGGAAATGTGTTAGAATTATAAATGAAAAAAAAAAAAATTGAAAACCATTTTCCACCATTAATCTGAATTTTGTGATCCGACGGTCAGCAGAAAAACATGACACATCTGCTTTTTGCTTGTGTATAAACCTTTATGATGCTTCTGTGAAGCTTTTGTGAAAATAATTTTCCTCACACAAGCTCTTGGCATTAGCACCTTATTGAAGGCCCTTTTATCAACGGAGTACAAAAATCATTTTTATACAAACATTTTTTCTCAACAGCAGTTACTAATCATATAAAAATAGTTCTTAATGTCATCCTGCCGGGCATAGACTTGCTGTGTTTCAATCTCTCAGGCTTTTAAAGACTTCATGGCCAGACAGAAGACCGGGAGATTGTGCACTGCAGAAGAAGTGGCACATCTGTGTGTGTACTTGGCCTCAGATGAGGTGAGTCTTTGACCAGTTATTAATTTTGTAAAAGACACACCATGTGGTAATGTAACGTGGTGTTGCCTTTTTAAAAGTTGGATTAAAAGTGTAGCTGGATATGTTAAAATAATCAAATGATTTTATTCCTACAGTCCGCCTATGTAACAGGAACAGAAGCCATTATTGATGGAGGATGGAGACTCTGAGGATGTTTTGTTACATTTACTAAACAATCTTTAACATGCATGCAATTTGATATCCAGAAAAAAGAAAAAAAACACCATAGTCACTGATTTTCTTTATTTTTAAAACTTGAATGCTGCTATGGTGCAATTGATTGTACTGAGTGATCCTTCTTGGTCAATGATGTAAAAAATCATTTATTGCCAATTTTCCAATTCATAAATAATGGTTGAGAATAGTTATGAATGAAACCTGGCTAGTAGTGAATGAAAATTCGTTATAAACAAATAAATAATAATAATAAAATATCAATTCCCTGGCTTTAGCTTGACTATATGTGACGTTTATATTTGGTAAAAACGAACCATATAAAGCATAAAACATCGTGGATGTCGCGTGATTGTGGAGTCATGATAAACACAGAACTCTCTTGCCAACGTCTCGTGATTGGTTAGTTACTGTTAGCTACAACCAATCACAATAAAGGAGGTGGGATTAGGTTCTGGTAAGGAACTTTCCAGCTGTCACTATCACTTCCGGATGCCTCCACCGGGTAAAAGAATAACCTTTTAAAATGTATCCACGCTCTCTTGGATCAAGCGCGTATGCTTTTGTATATTTGTGTTTTTATATGTGTAGACCTCAGCACATGTTGATCAATACCTTGCAGATGGTCAAACTTACAGATACTTCCGCTTGAGATTTGATTTGATTGCCATGGTTGTTTGTTTTCATAATTTCATGTCATTAATTGATTTACCATAACAAAATTTAAGAGTCGTTAACAGAGGAAGGACAAAGTCTTTATCACGCAAAACAACAGGATTGCAATCGTGATGAAACAAGGAAGGATATTAATCTTATATTTTAGAAGATAGTTGTAAATGCTGTAAATAGGAATACCTGGCCTAAGAACACTGTGATGTCAGTAATGCTATTCAGTGAGTGGTTTACTACGGTCTTACAAACAGAGACCATATGCCATGCGCTCTTCAGTCTTATAAAGCACCATATGGTCCAGGCGTCGCGTTTAGTCCTGTCACAATCCGATTAACCTGGTAAATAAACCAGTCGGTTTCTTTTCTAGTACTCGTGTTATTTCTTCTTTAACGTACATTGATAACAGTATTCGTCGATAGACATAAGCTGTTTTCGCGAATTATATTCACACAAAAGTGTTGATAAACCGGAGCCGGTCATGAGCACGTGCAATGGCTAGAAGACTCGAGCGAGGATAGAGCAGAAGTACAGTGCCATGGAGGATGCCCAGTCCAGACCACATTCAGCCCACTCCACATACTCGCAGGGGACCGAGGATGCAGCCTCCGCGTTGGGAAATCATGCAGCAGTAGGTTATTATTCAGAATCCCCCACTCTATGCTGTTTCTGTCTATATTATTTCAGTAGAGAACTTAGATTAGTGCAGTCTTTTTTTTTTTTTTTATGTAATACAAATAATTTTCTTTTTAAACTTCTCACTCAAACTTTCTGTTGTGCAATTAATCATAATACTAAATAGACTGCTTATAGTCCATCATCCAGTGTTGGTTTAAAGACAAACTGCAAACTAAAAGGCTGTAATGCAATGACAAAATCATTGTTGACTTTTGGTCGTGGTTTTATAATAATGACTGTAAATGTCAATGAATAGAATTGTGTAGAAATGTTCTGTTTTAATATTTTTTAAAAATGCACTTTATTCATATGATGGAGATTTGCTGATTTTCCAGCTGAAGCTAAATATTTGATTTTCCAGTCTTTAGTTTCACATGGTTCTTTGGAAATTATTCTAACAGTTTATTTTAAATTGTAAACAAAATATTTCACAATATCACAATTTTTACTGTAATCTTTTATCAAATAAATGTTGCCTTGGAAAGCATTAGAGAAAACAACAACAAAATCATTTTCTTTTCTTTATCTCTAGGTTTAAACTATTAATCGCAATTAATTTAACTAAAAAAAGTTTGTTTACTGTACTATGTATATTTTATATAAAAACACACATACAGTACATGCATGCATATATATGTATATGTATGTGTATAATTTATATACAAGTCTAAATGTATATACACATACAAATAAAAAATATACAATTATGTGTATTTATAACACACACACACACTCATGTATACATAAACTTTTATTTTAATTGCAATTAATCATTTTATCTCTGACATGGAAATACATCATACATTACTATGTATTACATGTTGCATATATATGTATATGTATATGCACATGTATATGTTGCTTCTAATATTACTGCTTGACTCTTCACTCTCCAACAGCATCACCTTACTGTCAGTCAGACAGTGCTGGTGGTTCCGAAGCGCTCAGAGAGCCCCAATCCGAGTATGACCGAAGAGACGACGTATGTCCCTCGACTGGTGTCTTCAGTTGATGCTTGTACTAACACAGACCCTCCGTACGAATGCTGCCCATGGCTGCGCAGACTGTGCCCATGTCCACCCAGAGGCCTGCTGGCCATCGTTATCACCAAAGGTTAGAAAAGGGTTCCCAAACATGATGATAGTGATTGCACATACACTGTTTTTCTAAAGCTTGGGGTCAGAAGGTGATTTTTAAGGCTTGCAGAAGAAATGTGATCCTTAATTTAATAAAAAAAAATACTATTATATTATAAAATTCTATCACAATTCAATATAGCTTCGTTTTATCTTATTATATTTTAATATATTCAATTTGTTCCTGTGAACAGTGTCTGTTTGTTCTTGTCCCTGTTGTAGTGTCCATGGCCGCAGTGCTCTTTGGGGTAGTTTGGTCAGTTACAGAGAAGGAATGTCTTCCTGGCGGGAACCTCTTTGGCATCGTGACCTTGTTTATTTGTTCTGTGGCTGGAGGAAAGCTGTGTGGACTTATACACTTTCCAAACATGCCACCTTTTCCTCCACTACTTGGTATGAGCAATTTCTGTGTTGTTGTCTGTTGTTAATAATGTAGTAATTACACCACAACACTTGCATGCAGCACAGTTACACGTTCAGCATGGTGAATTCATGTGACTCACTCAAACTTTTGATTGCTGTTACTCAACAAATTTCAGTGAAATTTCAAATTGGAAATGTGAGCTCAACCTAAGGATATAAAGGCTGTGTTAGGGATGGCTTGCAATGCATATGTCTAAGTGCATTCTGTATTTTATCTCATAAGTTAAACCATTATACAATTATACAATTTCCATAATGAACACAAAGAATAGCCCGAAAAAAAAACTTAAGTCATTCTGACGGAAACTTCTATAGGAACCTCAATTTTGACTTCATAGCAAGTGTTAAATTGATTGTAAATGAGTATTTGACTGATTTGTACAAATCCAAAAATAAAATGTGGGATTAGTACGATTTTGTGAACAAACTATTCAGCTATGAAAGAAAAGACAATTGGAAATGTTATAGAGATGTCTGTTTTAGATAAATGTTAGGATATTTTTTTGAAACATTGTTTTAAATATTGGCAACGTTTCTTGAGCACCTAATCGTTATATCACAGGAATACACAGAATTTAAAATATATAAAAATTGAGAACAGCTATTTTAAATTGTAACAGTATTTTACAGTATGACTGTATCTTATTATGCAGTAATATTGCATTTTATTTTACTTACTAGATGGGAATTAAAACGTATTTCAAAACCAATTAAAAATGTTCACCGCTCCCCAAACTTTTGAATGGTAGTGAATAATTTGATCTCCCCCACCACTGAAACATAAACTGCCTTTGTTATTTCTTCGTTTTTGTTGATTTTTCTCAGAGTGGTCAGTTTCATTGTCAGTGTGAGGACTGTAATGAATGACTGTTGGGTTTCTGTTTGTGTTATTCAGTTGTGTTGTTTTCTCTGTGTGTGTCCGCAGGCATGCTGCTGGCAGGGTTTATCCTCAGAAACATCCCTGTGGTGACAGATGCAGTTTACATTGACGTTAGATGGTCTGCTTCTCTGAGGAACATTGCATTGGGTGTCATTCTGGTCAAGGCTGGGCTGGAATTAGACGAAAAGGTATGAAACTTCACCGGCCCCTGTAGAGTTACACCAAAAACATTGCTGTTTACCCGAGAGCATGTGCCTTCACTCTCTTGAGAATTGTCTTTCAGCCAAACGCCACATTATTTGTTTAAGATTTTTTTTTTACTTAACTGATGAAAAAATGTTTTTTCGTAAGATACTGTTTTTATGTGTATTTCAGGCTCTGAGGAAGCTGAAAACCGTGTGTTTGAGATTGTCCATTATCCCTCTGACCTGCGAGGCAGCCACTATGGCTGTGGTCTCCTATTTATTATTGGGTCTTCCATGGGTCTGGGGCTTTATTTTAGGGTAAAACTCTGCTTTTCATATGACAAGAACTTCTCTGACAATGTCTGTTGGTACAACCTAATTGCTGCCATTTTTTGCTCTGTAGGTTTGTTCTTGGGGCTGTTTCTCCAGCTGTTGTAGTTCCGTCGATGCTGCTTCTGCAGAAGGAAGGATACGGTGTAGAGCAGGGTATACCTACTCTTCTCATAGCAGCATGCAGCATAGATGACATCATAGCCATTACCTGTTTCACAACCTGCTTGGGTATAGCTTTCGCCACAGGTAAGCCAAAAGATATCCAAAATGGAGCAAATTCACACAGTATATTTCGAGACATTAACAGTGCCAACATGGGTGCAAAGTCAGGTGACATTGGATTCAGTGTTGACTTTAATATCAATAATTTAACCGGTCTGACAAAGGAATTTAAAATACTTCTCCACAGACAGAAGATGTTTAAAATAGACTACATTGTGCTAAATTCTAAAAATTCATATTCTTGCAATTTTCTACACATGATGTCACACGTTCCTCTAATTTGTTATATATATGTATGTATATTTACAGTTTGAAAGTGGATCAAAAAAGTTAATCAAAGATGTCCTAAGACATGAACGGGTATTTGTTCGGTTTTAAGATAGTGTTTGTGTATATCTGTGCATATATATATATCCACACTCAAATAATCAAATATTTTTGTGGAAAGTTTTCTTTATTTATTTTTCTTAAATCATTCTTTAAAGAACAGAACATTCAAAAGATCAGCATTTATTTTTTATAATATATATATATATATATCGTCAATTTAATGCATCCTCGTTAAGTAAAAATAAAAAAAAAATGGACCCCAACCTTTATAATAAAGTATGCCTAACAATCATTACATTTTGCATATTAACGCATGCAATTATTACATTTTTTTTTTAATTTAAGATGTTTGAATTGTAGGGTTTTATGGACATCTTTGGTGTTAGTGGTTCCATCTTACAGTAGTATTCTCTATCGCCCTCTGCAGGCGCTGTGTGGTTAAATATACTGAGGGGACCCCTGGAGGTATTAGGTGGGGCGGTCTCTGGTGTGGTCTTAGGGTACTTTCTCCGTTACTTTCCCAGCAGAGACCAGGTATGTGGTATAAAACTATATGATTAAGAAGTATGTGTTCAGATAAAAAAAATACATATATATTTGGTGAAGGGTCATGGTTGTTGTGTCTTTTACCTATCATACAGGGAAACCTCCCGCTGAAGCGGTCCTTCTTGGTTTTGGGGCTGGCCGTGTTCGCTTTGTTTGGTAGTGATGTGGCTGGTATTCCTGGAGCAGGAGGACTCTGTACGATAGTGCTGACGTTTGTGGCTGCAATCGGCTGGGGCAAAGCTAAGGTCTGCATCTCTTCTTCCAAACACTACAGGGACGTGAAAGACTAGTCAACTAAATATTGACAACATTTTTTTTTGCACATTTGATTTGCTTAATATCTTTACAAAGACTACATATTAGACTTATCTTTTCAAAATCACACACTGATTTAAAAAAAGGTGTGCATTGTGTGACTTAAAATGTATGATTTGAAAAGAGTGTATCTGGAGTGAAAAACTTAATTTAGTTTTAGCCCAGACCTTATTCATTGTTTTTCTCTGTGTCAGCTCTAAAAGATCTTTTGCCCCATTTTCTCAGATCTAATGTCACTGTGTGTGTGTGTGTGTGTGTATGTTTCAGGCTCCAGTGAAAGAGGTGGTGGAGAGGTTTTGGCTAGTGTTCCAGCCTCTTCTCTTTGGTCTCATCGGTGCTGAGATTATCATTACTTCTTTGGAGGTCACGACTGTGTGTGAGTGTTATTTCTACAAAACTGATTTAATAAATGAGCTGGAATAAACTAAAGTAATTAAGATGTCAGCAGTTGCACTTTTTCTCATGTAAAGCATTCAAACATGCAGTTGATCAGATGTCTATCCTCAGTTCTAGGTATAGCAGCCCTGTTCATCGCACTTGCGGTACGCCTAATTGTCACTTTTGTTGTGGTACTGCGAGCCAGCTTTAACCTGAAAGAGAAAGTCTTCATCGCTCTTGCCTGGATGCCTAAAGCCACAGTACAGGTATGCTTCTCAAGTCTAGACCCTCTGTTCTACTGGGCCTTTGTCTTTTACTAAGTCCTACTAGGATTTACGTGTGAGCTTAATGACATTAAATGAAATGCACATGACATCACATCTGAATGCTATTTGATTGGTTTCAGGCTGCCATTGGCTCTACAGCTCTGGACATGGCACGCTTTAAGAATGACCTTGAGCTGCAGAAGTACGGCATGGATGTCCTCACTGTGGCTGTACTGTCCATCCTCATCACTGCTCCTATTGGAGCGCTCCTCATCAGCCTGCTCAGCTCTCGACTCCTGCAGAAACCAAAGAACCCTGAGTGGGGTGAGATATTTGTACACACACACACGTATACCCACCTAGGCAACACTTAGAAAGGAGACGCAGGGTGGGCCAAGTGATATTAATGAAGGTGGGGGGTATAGTAAGTACCGCAGATCCCTATACACATAGTGCACTAGCTCCCAGGGGGGAACCATTCCAGTTTCTAAAAAAAAACAAAAAAACTTTGATTCTATATTATTAAAAATGTACACATAAACATAAAAATTTAATCATGAACGTAGATATCATATATAGGCTAATTAAAAAATAACTGCATATTTTGATAAACGCAGTGCAGTATAAGCACACAATCACTTTGGCTGACGTCTTCATTCGAAGTTGTAGTTGAAGAGGCAGTATCTATGTCACTCTCGGGAACAAAGCGGGCGCAATCATATTTAAAGGGAAGCCGGCCGCATCACTGTCTTCACTGGGTGTTTATGCAATGGTTGCATTCATTCACATCACATGCGATATGATTAGCTACTACTTGTGGTTGACTTCATGATTTGGTTAATGCAGGACACTACGGAATGCGCATCAGAGGGGATTTAGAAGTGGGTATGCAAAGCCGACCGATATAGGCCAAGCTTCTGATAGGGTGGGCCAGATTGTGTAGCTAAGATATACATTTAATGAAGTAATTAGAATTAAGTAACTTATTGATTTTAAAAGATGGTTAGAATATAATTAGAATATAGAATGTAATATTAAATATATAGTACAATATTAATATAATATTTAAATTTATTTAGAATAAAATATATTACAAAACTGAATTAATGACAATTCATTTTTGCCATTGTAGGAAATAAATTACATTTTACTAAATATGTTGGAAAAGTTAGGAAACATAAAAAAAAGTATTTATTTAAAGACATATTGTTTTTAATGCCTTTTTAATCAAACAAATGGATACTAGGTAAGCATAAGATATGACTTTAAAAATCAAAAATGGTGAAATCTTAAAAATGTACATATCTACATGTATGTCTACAGTTTGTTTTACAGGATTGGGTCATTAGCTTAGCAACATAAACATTAGTTGCTCTTTAGATGAGTGCTATTTTTGTGGTGCGTGTTTGTGTGTGAAAGAGTGTTAAGTTGCTATACAAAAATGTTCTATCAGTCACAATAGTTCATGATGGTTAGGATGCCACTTGGGTCAGATCTAAACTGCATAGCTTTGCAAATAAAACTGAAGTAGGTTTCTGCAGTTGTCTTGCCATAAAAAAAAACAACAAAAAAACAAATTGGATGGCAACTAATCTATTTTGATAGACACGCGAGATGAGAGGCACATTTAAATGTATCACCACAGCTTGGTGAATTTGCATGCTGGCAGGTCACCTGTTGTCCTGTTTCAGTTTGTGTTTGCTTTGCTTGTACAATGCTGGCTATAGCACTTTGCTAATGTGTTAAAAAAACACAAAATGCTCCAGCTTTTATATCTGAGACCAGCAGAATGAGTTTTCTAAACATGTTCTGTGTGACCATATAAAATTAACCCTCTTATATCTAGCTTACTGTACATAATTTTTATTTCTCATTATACAAATAGTATAAATGGATGTAAAAAGCAATGGAAATGAAACAAATGTTTGTGTGAATTGTCATTTTCTGAATCGTAGCGGTCAGTCAAGGTGCTTTATCTGCATCGGGGACCCCGGTGACATACGAGAGTGCCCTGTGATGTTTCTGGAGTGCTTCTGGGAAGTGACAACCCGATGTCCAAGGCTGCTAAAGATCCTATTTGTCTTCAAAGTGGATTCTTGAACTCATAATAACCGCGACCCTCTGAAGTCAGCCAGCAAAAGTGACACATCCCCTTTTTTTGATGAAAACACTCGCAATATTGCTTTTACAGGTGACAAGTTACTATTCTCCTCTAAAAGGGTTTTGAAGGATCGAACACTACAGGGATCATTGTCATCAAGTACAAAAACATGTTTATGAATATTATTATTTTTTCTAACGGTTGGTGTTGATAGTATTTGTTACATTAGATGTATTACAAACGAGTCTGAAGCGACTGCCTATCAGTGTTACAGGAAGTTGTGTAGTGCTCTGTGCTTTCATGACTATGTTCAGGATGGAATACTACAGTAGCTCATTATTTACTGAGCACTCTGCAGTATACACTGTACACACTACAGTATATTTCTATTTACAGCTTGTCTATAATAATATAATATTAAAGAGTACTCAGACTTGTCAGTTTTATTATATGACTCAAGTATAATGCAACAAATACATTCTTATGTATATTAAGTTTAGAGTTGCAATGCAGGAGTTATATTTTGGCAAATGTAGTTGTATTCCAGGCATATTTTATACTGCAGTATATATTTATGTTTATGTTAGTAACTATTCTGAACACAGTCATGGATCTTACTCTGATTGATCGTTGATTGAGTTTTGGCTGCTGTAATGATTCTGTGGTCACTTCAGAGCTCGGTTAGATTTTGTGTTTACAGTGGAAATAATTTTAGAATCTAGTAGTAATAGAATGACAAATGTTATATTTGCCTCAGCATTGCACAGTTCATCGTTTTACTCTCCCCAAACTATATTTTATTTTTTCGCCATTGTTGTTTTGATAAAATGTGTATTTTAATCATGTCATGTGAAAGGGCATTGTCGATATAACTTATTTTGTGAATGCTGTTAGTGGTTATGTTTACTGCATCAGATTTACAAGGTTTTGTGTCATGGTTTTGTTACGGTTATGGTAATGCTACATGCAGCCACTGTTAATTTAAGCAATTAAATGACAACATTTAAGACTTTATTCTTATATTGTCATCTTTATAATTTAGTTTGTGTAGGTTTTTTTTTGTAGATGTACCACTGCAGAAAATGACATTTGCCCGATCGGTAAAAGGCCGGCAAAATCCCCCGGTTCATATTTGAAAGCATATCTTGTTTTATCATCTATAAAGGCAAATCAGATGTAAATAAGCTGCTACTTTCTGTGAAGACTTTTCAAGCATCGGTGTGGTAGAGTTACACCATTGTGCGTTTAAGGAAAAGTTGTTGAACTGTTGGCATGGAATCACATACAGTATCCATCACTCTTATTAGATTAACGTAACAGATAAGCAATACAAAAACCACATGTAGAGGGATGTAAAAGAAGTTTGGTTGCCTTTTATTTTACAAAAGTCATTAGGCACATTCCAGTTAATATACAAATGTATTTTTTATGAAACACCTATGAACATGAGCCGTTCATTTGCTATGAAACGTGGCACACACACAAAAACTACCAAGGGATTGTCAGACTATTTTGAATAGGAATGAATGCATACGTTTTATGAATTGTATTTGTTCCAGCATGTTGGTTCAGGTGGAAGTAAAAAGGCCACGTTTCTTTATTTGAATATTACAAAATGTAACAAAGAAAAACAATGTATAACAATAGCTTTGATGAAAGATTTTTTTGTTACAATCTAATGCAATGTGAAATGTCTTTCTGTATGCAAACACAAGTCAAGTTCCTGCACTTGAAAACTTACAAGTAATTTAGCAAACATTGTAGAACTCTTGTTGGTTTAGGAATAATTCTGCAGGAAATTACAAATAATAAAACTACAAAAACCTCCTGTACTTCACACTGAGAAGCTAAAAGTACTAGATTTTTATTTTTTTTATATTGTCTCCGAAAACTTCCAACACAATTTTGTCACAATGACAACACAGCAGTAATAGTAAAAGGCAACTTAATGTTAAAACCAAATCTAGACGCAAATTAAGAACAGAAAAGACACGTTTGTGGTCAAAAAGACTGATTGGTGATGGTAATTGCCATTTTTCCTTCTGGCCAAGTTATATTGCACACAAAAAACTACATTTGCCAAGTATTAAAAGTAAACACACCACAGAACAAAAAGATATCTCTCCGATCAACCACAATATCTTGAGCGTAAAAGTCAGAATTTACAGCTCTATGCATCTCTATGCCACAACAAGTTGGAAATAGTTTTGGATGAGTACAACAAAACTAAGTTACAGTAGGTTTATCAGAGGAGAAAACAATGTATTTAATAAGGGCCAAAGCAGGAGGGCTACAGAGTCTTCTTCTTAAGAATAAGTGGACCAACGTTGTCTCCTGTCAGCTCGTTATGTTTTATGTGAGATTTATCGCAAACAGGAAACTGCAAGATAGGAAAGAACAAATTAAATGCTGATAGTGACAGTGGTTCTTAAGCACCCTGTGGCCTTTGACATAAAACGACACTCATAAAAGAGGAAGTGAAAGATCACACATTTATATTTTTTTCTTATTTTCTACACACAAGTACGTTAAAAGTTTCACTGTGGCTTTTTCTTAAAGGGGAAAAATCATATATATATATATATATATATATATATATATATTACTCTTTTCCTCTTTAATTCAATTAAAAAGTTATTGTTTTTTTGTGCCAATAACATAAAATTTAGTTTTTCCATGTCCATTTTCCCCCTTTCTTTACTTGATCACTTGGATCATTGCAAAATATATTATGTTCCTAATGCATTAAGCTATTATAAACATTAACATCATGGTTTTCTGTAAAGCTATTGGTCTGTGCATTGTGGAAAGCGCTACACAAAATCTGATTGAAGTTTGGTGCTATTATAATATATGCTCATAGTACATTAATCTACATTACAGTTTCTCATGATATTGCCTATTTAAATAAGATAAACTCTGTTTGTGTTTTTTTGTTTATATTCTATTTGTCTCAGCGTTGAACCTCCTACCGTTTTAGATCGCCAGCAGCGGCAGTAGCAAACATTTGGAGTCCTCAGGTCCTCTATGTCGATCTCATTCACCACTTTAGGGTTTTCTTTTTGGATCTTTAGATTTATTAGACTGTCTCTTTGCTTCTTCTTCTTGGGCAGGAAGGGCCGGATGGTCAGATAACCCAAAAGAGCCAAAATGCCCAATAACGGTAGGAGCCTGAGCCACTCTGAAACTGAGAAACAATAAAGAGTTACAACTCATCATCAGTTTACAGTCTTCCTACTCAACACAATGACAATAAAATCTACTTAGTAGATTCTACTTACTTCAGCTTACTGTGGAAAAAAAACATTTATAAGTGTGGCAAGTAAAAGTTAAAGTAATCTTCAATGATTAACACACTTATATTTATACACATGTCCGTTAGTGAAAATTAACCTCTCATGAACTGTTGAACTATACACTAACAGTTGCTTATTTTAGTTGTTTGGAAAGGCTGCTTTAACATTTAACGGTACAGATGCAAATAGTTATAGTGCTACATTTTATAGTACTATAAACAAAGCAAAGCATGCTGTCAGATGCTCTGCATATTTTGTCCTTCACAGTTCTAAAACAGGAGCTCACTGTTGTGGGGAGTTTGTATACGAATGTTGAGCCACTTGTGGAAGGAGACACTAACGTTACATATTGAGTATCTTCTCAAGAATTTGCATGGAAGGTGGCATTTTCCAACCAGTTAATAAGTTCTTACTTATTTGTGCGTTTACAGACGGAAAACAGAGGCACTTACATCACTCTTTCTATACAAGCATGCGCGCTTAACTTAATTTTTCTCCTACGCTTGTAACAAATTGCTTGATAAAACGCATACCTGTGAGTCTCGCAAAGCCGCCGATTGTTTCTGGAAGGGGCAGTTTCTTGAGGTAGGCTGGAAGTTGTATTTTGATAATCCTGGAGATACTTTCTAACACCATCTTGAATGACTTTTTGCGCTTCTAATTGGGAGACAGCAGGATATTTCCTGGGCACTGTACGTCATCGCGTAGTTCAGTTGCGTAGTCGTTTTCCGTTTGGTCGTTGAGGCGCTACTCAAAGCTGGAAGATTCGACGTAGTACGACCGTGAATAAGCGTAAGTGCACCACGCGCAGTAAACGCGACAACCAATCAGCATCTGCAGAGTTGGTTGCGCTTGATTGGCTGCTTTCACCGCGCCAGTTGCTTTTGGTTTTATTGGCTCTTACTTTACTTTCTGTTGTACAGAAAGAGAGCCTGGACGATAACAAACGAATTCTTCTTAATTATAAGAAAACGAATCAAAATTTAGTTATATATAATAATCGTTTGAACTATTTGATTCATACGTCCGTTTATTCATGTGAGAAAATAGACTAAAGCTGAGACATATTTTCTTATACGAGATAATAATATTATAAGATTATAATATGTATCTTTTTTAAAATAATAGTAATACTAATAATAATTGTTATATTATTATTATTATTTATGGCAGTCATTAAAGAACAACATTCTCCAGCATTCCTTGCGCTTTTGAGCAAATAATGTCCGTTTTGATGGATTAATTTAAAACACAGAGATACATTTATTTCAAAGGTCACATTTAATTCTACGTTGCAAATTACATGTAATTTACGCCCTATGAAGGCGTTTCTAGCTCTTCAGGCATCTAGCAGGACTACTATGTGCGCTGACGTTTAGGTCCGTGTCTGTCCGGTGTCATTGGTGAATGACCGAAGATGTCTCACAGCAGGTTGTTTGCCCGGTTGCTCTGTAAGTAAAACTGACACGAGTGTTGTTACATTTGGAAAACATCGCTGTCTTAGTTTTGACATTGCTGCGCCTGCTATTGTGCACGTTGGAGTAATTTACCTCTTGTTATTTTTATTAAACAGACACAGTGAGCTAATGCTAATGCTGTTGTGTTGGTGTTATCAGCACCAAGTGTAACATATTTAACGGTGAACTTTTGAAACGTGACCTTCACTGGTACATATGCTTAACTTCAAAATCGTCGCGAGGTTAACCTATTATTTGATAGATCAGTGTTAGAGAACTTGAAAAGTTGCAGGCTGGCAGCAGTATCATTTAACCAAGTACTTATTTATATGTTGCAAGGTCTGTGTCGTGTCTGCGGTTATGATCAGTATTTTACTCATATCCTTAATATAATTCTGCTGAACGCAAGTTGACCGTTATTAATGTGTGAAAAGCTGTGTCTGGATGTCTTCATAACTCTTTAAATCCTTTTTTGTTTTAGTAGTTCCAATAGAAAATTGAATTGAAGTGTTGCCACTTAGGAACTTCAGGTTTTATGTTAACTCTTCCAGTCTTGTGCAATACAATGTCTGCCAATAAGGGAATTTTCACTCACAGAAAGTAGTGTTGACTAACTTCTCTCTCACTGCGGTACTCTGCATTATATACCCTTTCTGAACCAACTGTATACTTGCTTAAATTACAGTGCGTGGTTGCATATATTTCACATCTGTAGAAATGCACACAACATAACTATGCTATTGAACAGATAAGCATCGGATTGTCTGAGTGGTTTAAAGTGAACTTTAACCTAGATAAATGGATGGCCCATCTAATCCTGTCAGTTGTGATCAATAGTCTGTTTCTTGAACTCATGTTCTTTTCTGTTGCATCATTCAGGAGTTAAAACTCTTCACTGATCACTTATAAACATATTGACATTTATAGTTCAGCATGGTGCTTCGTAACAAGTGTTGACCCCTGTCTTATTTCCAAACTATCTTGAGGTCAAGGCACCATGACCTTTGGACATCAGATCCTGTAGGGAACCTACAGAGTAATATGAATGAAGCTTCTTAGGCCTAGACCAAGTTTACAAATGTAGCTGGCAAGTTGACTTTAAAATCAGATTATTTTAGAGTTTCCTGACTTAAATTGGTTGTAGACCTACAGGTGAAACATTTGCATTTAGTGTGTCAAATTAATAAATAACCTGCTGGAAGGTTTGTTGAACCCTGGAAATATAGCGAAGATGGAATACAATATTTATGCAAATGGCAAAATTTGGTCATGCGGACCTCACTAAGATATGTAATTAATAGGTGTGTTAAGTGGTTGTTGTGTTTGTATTTGCAGTGCAGCAGGCTGGGGTGAGACACTGTTATACTGGAAACAGGAAGAACCTTTACATCAACAAGAACACTAAGGTCATCTGTCAAGGCTTCACAGGAAAACAGGTGAGTGTTCCCCACAGAACCCTGCATTTCAACCTAAATATCTGAAAAGACTCTCCTATTTTTTATTTAGTCACTAATTGGAATGCATTATTCTTGGTTGTAGCCAGTGGGATAACTTAGTCATGGACTGCACCATGAAGCAAATACAAACACACAGACCTCGTGTCTAGAAATAGAAACCATATAAGCAAATTTGTGCCTAACCTACTTAATTGCGACCAAATAAAACCAGTAGATATATTAAATCAAACCGTTATGTTTGCGTGCGTCTCTCTCAAACACACACGTACACACCTCTACTTCATGGAGTCCCCACTCCTCTCCGAGAGGCGAGAGAGCACGAACATCGGATGTGCCTAAAAGAAAGAAACCTTTCCATTCGATAATAAATTCATTGGTCTGTGTTAAATAGCAGGCAATACATCGCTGGAATGTGTTATGACGAGCGCTTGTTGCCGCTGTTGTAAGTTTTCTATTGGCTCGTGGGTTAGGGTTCTATTGGCTCGTGCACAATGTGCGTCTTCACACAGACGACCAAGTGCTTCGTTCTTGTAAAAGCACAAAAAGAAATAAGTGTCTTTTTCATGCAAACTATCTAAATGAACTGCAACAGGCAAACATGTCAGCGTTGATGAGCAATATTGATTTCTTGTTTTTAATCAATCTTCATTTTGATACAGCAGTGCTGTATATAGTTTATGCATCACATTGTCTTCACTAAACACTATTTGGTGCACATTTGCCATTAAATAACCGTAAGCTTTATGCTTTGTTATATTGTATTTGTTACGCTGTAAAACAAAGTCTGAGCTTTTCGAGCTTCATTTTCGATGGTAATTTACATAATACAACAGATGCTGTTGATAAAGCCCAAGTTTTATTTGACCCAAAATATTTAAAATTGGGTAAATCCAGTTTTGCAAACAGTGCGTCATAGGACACGGATGGATTTGACGTAAAGCCTGCATGCTTATGAAACCCCAAAATAGCATTTAATAAACAATAACAATAATTAAAAATAAGTAAATAATAATAAAATAGAAATAAGAGAGCCTAATTTATAACCTAAAATATTAAATTAATTAAATAAATGATTTTTCATATAAGATATAGTATGGCCAATTTAAAATATACAGTTGTACACGAGTTAGAATTCAAATGTACTATCCATTCTTGCTTTATTTTATTAGAAAATGATCAATGTCTGTCTGTTGGCCTTTTACACTAAAACTGCTGGCTCCAGTATCCAGTAACCTTGCATTTCTCGGCCCTGTGATTTATGTTGTATCTCTCATTGTATTTTTCTCGCTCTCCTTCACCCTCTTTCAAATGACTCTTTACTATAATAAAGGGTTATTAGATGAAGTTTTAATGAACACTCGTTATAATTAGAAGGAGATGAGGAATGACTGGAGTGTCATCGCGGCATATTAACTTTGCTGTACGGCTACATAAGCAAACCATACCTCAAATTAATCGCCACACTGTTAACGGAGGCAGCGTTCAGGAAAAACGGCAAAGTTAGCACAGCACTTTAGTGTTAATGAAAGCATTAGAACAAATGATAGTAGAAAAGTTGGCAAGAGGACGCTCTGAGGGGAAATGGATCGAAAACGTGCCAGATTTCTTATTCTTTCTAATTATATCTGTAATATTATAGTGGTAGGTATTGACTTGGTACTGGCGACCCTTGCCTTTGGACTTATCTGCGATGTTTCAAAATAATTTGTAATAATTAACATGGACGTAGCGGGAAAGGAAGGTTAAAGTTTGCGATGCGCAATTTTCACTGACTGTTCAAATTTCCAATCATAGGGAAAAAGTAATTTTCATTTTCATTGATTTTAAAGTGCATTACATAATAATATTGCATTGCATTAATCACTTTAAATGTGAATTGATTTATCTATGTACTTAAAAAATCTTAAGCCGTTTAAAGCATGTAATTGTGCCTATATTATGTCATGCATGACTCTTAGGCTGGTTTTCCTTTCTTTGTGTTATTGGTGATTGATGATTTACCTATGTGTAGTAATTTGGCCTTAATGTCATATTTCAGTTATACAGACGTGGTTTAGAATTTTATAGACAAAAAGATTACTAGATCTACTCTTCTTAACTAACAGTCCTCTTGCATTTTCTTTAGTAAACTGTATTTTGTAGTGTAGGGTCATGGTTTGATTCCTTACGTCTGTACTCACACCCCTGGTAATTTAATTAAATTTTTTATTTAGTTTTAATTTAATTTAATTATTTATTTATTTCAAGGTCTGTTTAGTCGTTTTATTTTTATCCTTTTGTTTCTCATAAGTTGCTTTTCTAAAAGCTATTTTCCACCCACTCTTTGACATTAAAAATAAAACTGTCTCTTTTTTTCCCCGCCTGCTGTGGCTTTTGAGAAATGCCACCTTTGCACTCTGGTCTGTTCATGCTTTGGCAGCAGGTTTGCTCTTGGGTTCAGTCCAGATTTTATTCTGTAACATTCTTCATTAACAACATCTTTCTGCATTACATGTGTTGTGCAGGTTAACAAAACAATAAAAACAATGTGCTGCATTAAAGGTTAAGACCAAATCGAATGAAATAATCAGGGATAAAAGCTTTTTAAAAAAAGCTTCAGTTGTTCTTTCTAATGCTGAGATTTGTAGAACAGCAGGTGCTTCACTCAACCAGCCGTGCTTCAAGGTTTAGTGAACTTTCACACGCTTTGCTCTAATGTATCTTTAGTTCCTTTGGTACTTGCAGTATAGAATGGAATTTTCTTCTTGTATAGAATGAACAGTGTAGACTGTAAATCACAATCAACAAATTATCTTTTTGGACTGGCAATGAAGTTTTGTGTTCTGTGTTTTCATAGTATGTGAAGGTCTTTGGCTCAGAAGTAAAATGTGATTCTTTGTTATATGTCCCCTTCGGCGTTAATAGAAGCTGACTGCGCTGAATGTAAAGTCAAATTCTGCTCTGTCCTTGGCTGAAGATGTCTGTTTTCTTTCTCCATCTCTAGGGCACCTTTCACAGTCAGCAGTCTCTGGACTATGGCTCGCAGTTAGTAGGGGGAGTGTCTCCAGGCAAGGGGGGCAAAACACACCTGGGTCTGCCAGTCTTCAACTCTGTGAAGGAGGTAATGGCCTGTGTGACTGCTGACAGTCTCTTGTGAGCCACAGTTACTTTTTGGACAGCTGCTCTGATTCTCTGAAGGCATTAGGGGACTTTTAAGGGGATGTATTTAGAGCAAGTGACACCAACAGTTACAAAGCGTTAAAGGCCAGAGGCCAGTTGTGTAATCAGTTTAAACACTTTAACATGAAGCCCAACTGAAATGCTCAGAATTGGATGTTTGACCTATTTTCTTTGGTTTGGTTTGACTCTTTAATTATTTTTTATTTTTTTAGGCTAAGGATGGTACAGGGGCCGATGCCACCGTGATCTATGTACCACCTCCTTTCGCGGCAGCTGCCATCATTGAAGCAATTGACGCAGAGATATCACTGGCCGTCTGTATCACAGAGGGAATCCCTCAGCAGGACATGGTGCGGGTCAAACACAAGCTGCTCCGCCAGAATAAGACCCGCCTCATCGGCCCCAACTGTCCCGGTGTCATCAATGTAAGGGCTGCGCTAATATTGTTTTTTTTTTTGTTTTGTTTTTTTTTTCTCTCTTTTTTGGTATCCACACAGAATTCTTTTTTGGAAATTCAGCTAGATGTTTTGAAAAGAAGGTGTATAACTGGCAAAATTGTGGATGCGATTCTAATACAGAAGTAGGGTTGGACGAGAATATTTGATTATTCAAATTAATTAAATGTAGCCCAAAAAAACGCACAAATTGTACTAACCATAAAACTTTGAAGTGGTGGCAAAAAGCATTAAGCAAGTTATTACGTTGATGAAAGATGAACTTTTTATAATAATGTGCACCAATTAGTAATTGACAATTATCTGTATAGTGTATTAAATTGTGTTAGTTTTGAATTTAGGTTGCTTCTATACCCCTGCTGCATGGAAATTTATTTGCCTGCATTAAAATGAATCATGAACTTTAATGGTGTTTTTTTTTTTTTTTTCTCTTCTTTATCGATTTGTAGCCTGGCGAGTGTAAAATCGGGATCATGCCTGGACACATCCACAAGAAAGGAAGAATTGGTAAGAGCTCCACAGCATGACGCCTTTCTTCATGACAAAGAAAACTTAGTCATCCTTTCGAGAAGATTTTGACAGTGCAGAGCATAACGTGCTGATCGAATAGCACCTTAAGAGATCCTTGACAAGCCTAGTGTACCTCGTGTCTTCATGTTCATAAAAGAAGCATCAAAGCCAGAGCTAGCGGGTCTCTGTTTGAGATGGACACTTTTTAATGCGTTGGATTTGCTAGCGTTTCTTACCATGTCAGGGATGATGAGATGTCTCTGCTCAGACATGAACTCAGATGTAGACTGTAGCACAGTGTTCAGACTGCTCAACGGAGAGTGGTGTAGATAGCTTCTCATCAGTCATCTGTCAGGGAAGTTTAAACAGCAGAGCTGTGTCATTTCAAATCAAATCACTAGACAGATGGTGCAGGTTTTTGAGGAGCTCTGAAGAGTAGTACTGAGACTTGAACTCTGTGCTTGTTTTTGTAATGAAAGTTGTGATCTCATAAATGTCTGGCTTAAAGTTGGTTGGCCCTTTCCAATACTTTTTTTTTTTTTTCCCCATTACATTTCACATTTGAAAAGAGTGTGTTTTGTGCAAAATATTGCTGGTTGCTCCCTGGTTGCATTGGGCTTAAAGGAACAGAACGGATTGAAAAGTGCATTAATATGTTGAAAAAGAACTAAAAAAATGGATATTTTTGCTTTATATAAAATCGTCAAGATAGGAAATTATGATCTGTAGAATATAATCAGTGTAATTAATGAAAAGTACAGTCTTTTGCTTGTGAATGTTGTACTTGAATTAAAATATGTAATTACATTATATACTTCTTGATTAATCACATGTATGAACAATTTCCAGTGTGCTCCAATGTGAAATTTTCTATCGTTGCGTTTTTTTTAATGTAACAGTTAATTGCATTAAATTAATATGTTTAATTAATAATCCAAATTACATTATAATATTGCAATTTATCTTTATCTTGCTCTATTTTTTTCCTTTTTATAGGCATTGTATCTAGATCGGGCACTCTTACGTATGAAGCCGTACATCAGACAACACAAGTGGGTCTGGGCCAGTCGCTGTGCGTTGGTATGGAAAACTAGCAAGCGGTCATCCATTTTTATTAGTTTACTGAGTGTTCAGTGTAGAGAGGTTTTTTTAATGGTGTGTGTTTTCTTTCAGGTATCGGTGGAGATCCTTTTAATGGTACTAACTTCATTGACTGCCTGGAGGTGTTCCTGCAGGACCCCAAAACTGAAGGCATCATTCTGATTGGAGAGATTGGAGGAGATGCAGAAGAGAATGCAGCAGAGTACCTGAAACAGCACAACACTGTAAGATGCTTCTCATATATTAAAACTAAAAGGAAAAGTACTTTTAAATTT
>JAUMHP010000040.1:18756980-18775088 GCA_032361065.1 Enteromius trimaculatus
GTATTTGGTGGTTGCTGCTCTCCTGGTTGCCTCTTCAAGGTTCCCATTTGCTTGCGGGATTCCAAGGTATTCGTAGCTGTTCTCAATGTCTGCTATGTTGCCCTCTGGGAGTTGGATCCCCTCAGTTCTGACTACTTTCCCCCTCTTTGTTACTATCTATCTAGTATAGTCATACTAATGCAGTCCGAATGAACTATTTGGTCTTTAGAATAAAAATTTACTTTTGAGACTCTTGTATTATTTATGGAAATGGTTAAAATTCTTACGTGGTTCCAACAGTATTTGCCTCATTATGCTATTCAGCCAGGGATAAGCTATTTTCCCAGCCCTGATGCCTAATTGCATTAGAAGTGATTACTTTTGGATCATTTCAAATCTGCTGATGAGGTAATCTAGATCCTTAGAGTCTGTTGTAGTCTTATGCCTATGCTTGTCCATCTGCTGTGGCTTAGGACTCGAGTTCTGGTGGTTTCCTGACTAAGACAAAAGACTGAGTCGCATTTTTAAAGATTTATAACATGCAATACATGAGAGTTGGAGGACATTAATATATACAATAATCAAAAGACAACAAAAAAGATCAAATTTAAAATGATCAATTCACTCTGCTGCACACATTTTCTGTTATTTTGTTTATTATTTCAGCACTTTAAGCACAGTAAGATCTTTATCAGTTCAGCAAATGTTAATAAATCATGGCGGTAAACTTTGTTGACTCAAATAAAACTAACTGCATAATAGACCCCTGCTATGGACACACTGAAGGCAGCCCCTGCCGATCATGTTTATTTGACCCTTGTTTACTCTTCCCTGTTCTCCACAGGAGTTTGAGAAGAGGAAGATGTTGTAACTTGTTAGAGGGAGTATGAGAAACAAACTGCCCTCCCTGCCTTAGGACCTTCATCCTAGCTGGAGCCCACCACGTTCCTCCAGGCTCAACCGTGCGCACACTTTGTGATTTGAATACATATTCCATATTTGCACCGGAAGAAACAAAAAAAAAACATTTTAAAAAAGTCTATCACAGCCTTCGTCTTAGAAGTGTACAGCACAGGAACATATCCACCTTCTAATCCAGTCAATGCAAGTGTCAGCCATGTTGTTGCTTTATGTCATGTTTTCCCTCCTTCTGAAACAGAAAATATATCTCTTACACTCTTCCTTGTTGTACTTGATTTCTTTTTCATTTACCATTATGCTCAATTCATCTTCAGCAGCTCAATGCAGGTTTCCGATGATCGAGTTTGAAAGAAGCATGTTATCCCTTTGGCAGTCTTGATGAATGCATCTCCCCTCGGCGAGATCTAATGTATGATTTTTCTTTTTCTTTTTTTTGAATGGCACAATGACCTTGACCCTGTACGCTACAACTTATTTGTGCAATTGAAAGCCTCAGACATTCCTTCCGTTAGCAATTCACACTGGTTCAGCGTGACCTTCTGGCTTCCCGAGTCTTTGAGTGCATTAAATGTCACTTTTCTGTGCCATTAAAAGCATAGACATTTTCTCCTGCATTTTTCAGCATTTACTTCACATGGCAGGCACAACTGTAGACGTGAAGATGGCCACGACAGGTTTAGAAAGCTCTACCGAAGAAGCCATTGTCAGGTAATGCTGGTCTTTCACAGCTTTAACGGAAGCTGGCGCAAGACGGACTATTTAGTCTTTTCCGTACGGCAATTTTTACTTTAGCGTGGCGAAATTGAAGCGCTAAATGGACCAAATTACTGGAATCTAGTTTGCATTGAAAAGAACGGAACTGCATGTCACCTGTCCCAGGCTTTTAGCAAGGATTTTCATTTGCAGACACAGGTTTATTAATTCTGACATGCCTCACTGGAAGGTAAAATGTGTGTGGGAGGACTTTCTCCTTTCGCCCTGTAATTGCATCTCTCCTGCCTAATGACATGTATTCACATTTTATTCCGATAAAGAATGAAAATGCAAATTTGTTCTCTTGCCAGGTGCATTTCAGAAGTGCTCAGAGTTGATGAATATTCTTAGTTGGAATCACATATTTATCAGCCTCAATTATGCAAGGTTGCACAGGTTGTCTGTATCGGGAAAAAATGTGCGAGTTTGCTCCGATTTCAACAACACCAATTTGTGCGGAATGAGTAGGAGGAGGTCAGCGTGGAAATGTCAGCGAATGTATCGTGCGCTGACTATCGTTACAGCCCTCCAGCTGATCTGTAATGGGAAGAATAGGGGCGGGAAAAACACTGAGTGAGATGAGTTCTTGAACTGACACACATCGCATCTCTGGATCTGCCTTTGTGGCGAACAGAAATTGGGACACGTACTTTGAGAAAATGATCACAGATTCGCTGACTGTGTGATATCTAATGCTACTGTGGCGCAAAATTTGTGGATGCGTACCAGCTTTTATTCTTAGATATAAGACTTGAGCTTATTAGTGCTCACTAGGGTAGAAGAATTGTACCAGTTGTTCACTCTTTCTTAAATTGGGACAGAAAGTTCACACTGTATGACTTAGGAACTAGTTTAGTTTGTAAATAACTCTGTAGTTCGTATGGTTGCACTATATTTGTTCTTATCATGAGCTCATTTTAGATAAAGTGCTGTCGAGTCATTTATCTTTTCATCTTTGTAGATGAGGTATTGTTGAAGAGTATTTCAGTTTGATCTTATGGTTCATGTCTCGTGCATTTGCCTCTTGCAACACTCAACCATAATACATACAATTTCCATTTTAAATTTATATAAAGATAATCAGGAATTTGTATGCATAAATATGTAAATGAAGGTTTTCAGGAACAACAAAATAGTCCAACAGTTCCCGGAAGTAAACACTTTTAAAACTATTTTGGTGAAATTTTCTTTATAGTATTTCAGACAATCAGAGTCATGGTGACCAAATTGTGCCAAAGATAAAACCGTGGGGAAATATTGTAATTGAGAATCGAAATACTTAAATGGTTGTAGAAATATATTCATATTCGAGAAAAAAATTATATAGCTTTATACTTATAGATATAGTTTTCTTCTAAAAATGTAAACACGCATACCGTTATTTGGCCAATTGACCAAGTGTAGTAACCATGTTTTTTTGCATCTTGTTTAGCATTTGTATAACCAAAGTTTAACTACAGATACCATGGTTAACCAGGTTAGTGTAGCAAACCGTGGTTAATTTGCGGTTGCAATGCCAAAAAATAACCTATCATGGCTTATTTCTCATAATCCTTGTTTTGTATTGATTCATTTTTTTACATTTCATGTCCACTGGTATTTTGTACTTTGGGAATACATTTTAAACTGTACTTCTTTCTCTCAGCCTTGTTATCATTCATGTAAAGTTAAATATGGTGTCTGACCGCTTGGAAAAAGTAGCATTTTATCATTTTAAACCGCACCAATTTTGACAGCACTTTTTATTGATTCGTCTTCCATTAGGTTGCTGCAGATGTTAATAATGACACGAAACAGCATGGTTTCTACTCAGGTGTACTACCTCATACAACCCTGATGGTAAATTTAACATCAGTGGCGGCTGGGAAGCTCTATAAATACACAGCATGGAAAGAAAAATGGAAGTTCCTTTCTTGCTATTTAACACAGATGCAGGCCCTTCATATTATCATAAAGATCCATTATCTCCATTGTCATGCATCATCATCACCACTTCCACTACCATTCCTCACAGTTCTTCAACACAGTGTCTTTTCAAACAAGAAAAGTCTGGGCCTCGTGGGAGCTTACTATAACATGTTTTATGGAAATGTACTTTATGAATAACTTTGAGAATCAAGGAACACTCTGAAAATGGCTGGTCAGATTAAATTTTCTTTTGTTCCAAATTTTAAAAGTTAGATAAGCCATGGGTGAATGTTGCTGTTTCTATTCAAAGTCATTTGAATTTATAACATTCTTAAAAATACAATTTCCAGAAGGGGATTTTTGCAGCAATGCCATATGAAGAACCATTTTGGGTTCCCCAAAGTACCCTTCAAAATAGCCCTTTTTTTTTTTCTTGGTCTGAAGAAGATTTGAATAATTAGAAAAACCTTATTGCGTTATTTAAAAAGTTTGGGAATAATAATAATGACGTTTTTTTTCAGTTTGATGCAAAAAGTTATTATGTAAACTTCCATGAGTTTATGGAAGAGATTTCATGGAAGAAAATATTTTTGTGTTAAGTGTAAATGTTAGTCAGGGTCTGATTTTGGGATTGACACGTGGATGAATAAACAGCAATAGATTTTTTTATATTTTGTTGAAGCATTTTTTTAGCATCATACATTGCTGTAAATAGTAACATTTTGAAGAAACCAAAAAATATAATAATAATAATAAAAAGATGCTAATGGAGCCTGTAAATGTCCTTATTCACGAGACATCTTTGTATTCTTATCTTCAGTTCGTCACTGTCAGCCTAGGAAAATATTGGGCTGTGTACATATTGTTACCAATTACGTTCCAATCTGCATTAGAGAAATTACCATAATAAAGATTGGAGGTCGAATTTAAGGCTTTATGTGTTTGGGGGCTTAGGGTATCTGCTCTCCCGGAACGTCACAGTGGCCAAGCGCTGCCGTGGCACTCGTTATCTTTGCGCATACCTAATGAAGCAGCACACTGCACTTTTTCATTCATACCTCAGTGCCTTCGATTTGGCTATGAAGAGCTGCGCACTGGCAGAGTGACAAGCGATAATACCGACGAAAATAACTCGCACATCAAGTTTTAGCAAGGTTTGTTGTTGTTGTTTACCCACTGAACTCTTGCGAACACGCGTACTAAAGCCCTGTCAAGATGCATGTGTGTGGGCTTTTCCAGATTCACATTAATGTGTTATTTATATGTTCAGTATAGTTGTGGTCAAAATGTAATATACAATTTGCAGGGTGTGCAAATGCATGGATGTTGTTTATTTAGTACTGACTTGAATATTACTTTTTACATAAGATAGTCCACAAGAGAAAATAATAGTAGAATTTATAAAAAATGACCCTTTCCAAAAGTTTACACGTGCCTGATTCTTAAAGGAATAATTTATCTGTGGTTCAACCATACCAATTTATGAAATTTTTGTTTTTGGGTGAACTATTTATTTGATATGCGTGTGTTTTTTGTTTTTTTGGTCATAGCTGTTCATGAGTTCCTTGTTTGTCCCACTCTTTTTTAGAAAAATCCATCAGGTCCCGCCGATCCGTTGGTTTTTCAGTAATTATTGAATATAAATGGCCTATAACTGAGGGACTCAACTGTTCAAAAAAAGTTCAAAAGCTCAATGATGTTCCAGAAGGAAGAGCTATGCATTAAGATGCTGGAAGTAAAATCTTTTTGAACTTCAAGATCAGCGTAAATTGAACTTTTGTCTTCTGGGAAAAATACATGTAGCTTTTGAAGTGCAGTAAATAAACAAAAATATATGTGATATTTAGGCAAAATATGAAAAATATACACATTTTCATTTTGTTCAAACATTTTACCCCTCTGGCTTTTAATACATTTTTTTTTTTTCCTTGAGTGTTTGAATCTTTTGTAATACAATAGTTACATACGAGTCCTTTAGTGTGAAAAGATCATTCAAAGTCATTGTTGGAAATAGTCCAAATATGTGAAAGATGCTGAAAAACATAAGAATTTGGTTTTCAAAAAATGTTTTTAAAAACTGTATGATTGCCCAATGGTTTTGGGTACATGCTGTACTTTAAGGTACCTGAAAGGAAAGTTAACACACTTGCTGTTTACAAACGGGGAATGAATTCAAATAAATTCTGCACTCCAGGCTAGTCAGACTGCAAGTATCTCATTGTGTACTCAGAAATATAATATATATTTTGTTCACCTCCATTCTTCTCTCTCCTTCTGTAGTTAAACCATTATCTCAGTCTGTATGGACGCAACTGCACAATCAATCCTCCGGCTCTCAGACAAATCAATGTCTCACTCACGCAACAGCTCATATGAGCTACTCGTAATTGTTCCTGTGGCCACAGAGTGAGTTGTTGCTGAATTACTGAACTGAACCTTTTTGTGTGTAGTTGGAACTATATATTTGAAAAGGATATGCTCAAATAATGTGGTCTTAGGGATTGTTTGGCTCATCTAGGGCATTGTTTTGAATTGAACACTTCCACCATCCTTTTTGTGGGTATTTTTAGTGATCTAGAACTCATTTTATGAGCCATATTAACTGAACCAAAAAACACAAGAGATGAAGAGTCAAACACACATTACAGGGTTGGACTATCAACACACACACACTATCTAGTGCACATTGTTTTTTTTTGTTTTTTTTTTTCTGGCTGAGAATGGTTCATTGAGATATATGAATGGACCATCTGAATAAAACAATTATTCACCTCGCTTGGTTTATGTAGTGTTTAGCTGTAGGTACTGACTGGCGTGGAACAAAAATTTGGCAAATATGAAGGGATATCTAGTTTTAATATTAGCTACCCCAATATAAAATCATTGAATACATTTAAAACTGGCGGCTGTTTTTTAAACCCCTTCGGTAAGCAAATGTTGGCTATAAAATGTGTATATATTTTATTGTATTTATAGATTTTATCAGTTAATCAATCAGTGATCACAATTGTGCTTGGTTATAAAAAAATTACATTTTATTTACTGCTTTATTGAATAAAACCATAGCTTATAGCTTCAGTATACTTATTGAACAGCCACCACACCAAACATTCAGTTTTAGTAAAGAAATCCCATATGACTTTTAACAACACCACCTCTTATTCTACAGGGAAATCAGCTTTATGCGTTTAGAAAAGGAGACCTAATAGTTCTGTAATTTAGAGTCACCAATGCGCTTAACAAGTTGTTCATAATTAATCAACCAAAATTGTTCATTAACAAAAGCCAGACACCAGAGACCTTCCGGCAAGCTAAATTCGTGCACATGTAGGCCTGCTAGATGAGATGACTAATATATTCAGAATGATTTTGGGCACGCATGAAAATCACTACAAGCCTTTCATTATAGGTCTAAAGGCACAAGAAAAGTTCTGATTTTCCACCTCCTCTCCAATCCCAAAAGGCTTTAGGGCACTGGTAAGTACTGTTCATTCTGTGATAAGTTCTCCGAGTGCTGCTGCTGTTGTGTGCAAGCGATGGGCTTCAGTTTCTGAACTGCATGAGACAGACATTAACTGCACTCCACGTCCCTTAGGACACACTGCAAATGAACGGGAAAACATTTTAGCAAATGCACCAAACTAAAAAAAAATAAAGCATATATCTTAAAGGTGGTCACAAAATGGAGAATCAAAATAGTCTTGATTTGTACGCGTACGAGACCATATTCTCCAATGAAATATGCAAATTTCAGAACTAAGCAATGCAGTTATTTTTACTTGTGCAGCATGTTTGTAATACAGCAGGTGTTTCAATTATAAGTACACACCAGCGTACATGCAGTATCTTTGTAATAAGACAAATAATGATGGTATTTTTAAAACTATATACCAACAATAAAGCAATTAAGCAAGCAAAAGCAATTACCATACTTAGACTGTTGCAGTCATTGTTGTGTTGTGTTGTTTCTTTCTCCTCGAGATCTGACTTGGGCTCAAATATATTTGGCTCTATCGCAGCGCTTGCCATTTTAAGTATCAAACACACAACTTCCTATAAAGGAGGGCGTGCAATACATGAAGTTAGCCAATCACAGCAGTGGGTTTTGGTTTCTGCTTGAGGTAACACCCCTTGAAATTAAGTGTTTTTTATAGAGAGTGGAAATAAAAGGTAAATTCCACCCTTTTGGTACAAAAACTGAAAAAATGTCATTCCAAACCCATAAGACCATGCATCTTCGGAACACAAATGAAAATATTTTTGATGGAATCAGAGAGCTATCCATAGACAGCAATACAACAAAAATGATCCAGAAACGTATAAAAACATTGGTAAAACAGTCCATGTGACATCAGTGGCAACCATTCTTTTCCTGTGACTTACATCTTCCACCATTTTTGAGAATATCACAACGTGCCCCATATGCAAGCATTAACTATTTGATTTTTTTATTTCTTGTGTAAAAAAAGTACTCGCCCAGCGTCACCAAACTACGGAGCCCCTTAAGGGACGTGGTGGAGGGAAAAAAAAAATCAAGGTGGAAAGAATTTTTGCCTTCTCTCGCAAAACTTTTGCGTTCTCTGCCGTAACCTGTTGAGCTCAGAGCTCTGTTGAACACTTTCTGTTTACTTTAAGCTTCCAAACAGCTCCGTAATGGAGCAGTTCTACATCATGAGAGGCAGTGGTGCAGAGATCGATCAAAACGCATATGGAACCATCAGCTGTCAAACGCATCGGATATGGCTGTAGCGCCGCTTCAAGTCAAACACACCTGTTGTTCTCTCGTGAGGCATTTGCATTGTGCTTCGTGCTTTTGCTGGCACCCCTACAGACATCGTGTGTTCGACTTGAAGCGGCCACCGGTCTGTGTATAACATCAAAGGACCGCGAGAGGAGAGCGTTTGACAGCTGATGGTTCCATATTTGCGTTATGATCGCTCTCGCTTTCGGTCGCTGCACCACCACCTCTAATGATGTAGAACTGCTCCATTATGGAGCTGTCTAATACACTGGAAGCTTAAAGTAAACAGAAAGTGTTTATCTGAGCTCGATTGGTTATGCCAGAGAACGCAAATATATTTGCGAGAGAATGCAAAGTTTTGCGAGAGAATGCAAATCACTTTGCGAGAGAACGCAAAAGATTTGAGAAAAAAAAAAAGACAAAATCTTTCCGCCTTGATTTTTTTTTACCCACCCCGATTTTTTTTCCTCCACCATGTCCCTTAAGGGACTCCATACAAAACTGAAGTTGAGTCACTGATGTCACATGGATTTTTTTTCACCGGTGTTTTTACTACGTCTCTGGATCTTCAATCTATTGCTGTCTATGGAGGGTCGGATATGGCTTTCTGATTCAATCAAAAATATCTATTTGTGTTCTGAAGATAATCAAAGGTCTTGGGTTTGGAATGACATGAGGATAAGTTTTTAATGACAGAATTTTCTTTTAACTCTTAAAGCAACTGTTGTATGTAGTAGTTTTGTGAGTTCAGTGAGTGAAATTCATTATCATAGTTAAGGTGGGAAGTACATGTGCATATGTTGCTTTCATAAAGCAGTCTGCCATTTTAGAGGAATATTGTTCCCACTCACCAAACATCTCACAGACATTGGTGGGAAGAGTGGGAAAGGGATAATTCACTTAAAAATAATTTTTCTGTCATCATTTGCTCACCTTCCAGTAGTAGAGTTTCTTTCTTATATGCTAGTTTTAGTAGCCCCTGTCAACTGTTTGGTTACTAACATTGTTCAAAATATCTATCTCAGTTGTGTTTAACAGAAGAAGGAAAATCATACAGGTTTGGAACAACTGGTGGGTGAGTAAATGACGACAAATTTCCATTTTTGGGCGAACTATTCCTTTTAAGTGTTTAATTTTCCGAACACCATGAAATTGCAGTACCAAGTTTGCATAGTTAACATTCATGGGTGTTTATCCATGTAATTAGATGCTGCTGCTCGTTCTAGAAGTAAACATGGAGTGATATACAGGCCATATGATTCATCTCTGTCGCCGCAATGGTTGTTCATCACAATCCTTTTAAATGAACATACCTGTGTGAGAGAGAGAGAGAGAGAGAGAGAGAGGCGATAAAAACTGATAAAAAAAATGCAATTTGCATGAGGTATTGCTGTATGCCAATAGCAGTGACTCAGACTTACCGCAGCGCTTCAAAAAAACATGAAGAGGAGGGTTAGAGAGAGGGAGGGCGAGCAGGGGTGGGAAAAAGATAAACAGTTACTCCTATTGAAGACACTTAGAGACGATTTTTGCTATGTGCCGAAAATAAGGTTTCATTTTTCACGCTTGCAAAGCGAGACGGTTCTGTAGAAATAAGCTATTGTTTTTCCACTGTGACACTTCGCTTGAGAAATGTGATCATGGCTTAAATGGAAAGAACTCCCTCCTAATGCGTTTCTGAAGAGGCTGTGATAGCTTCGTTGAAGTTCTTTATTCATTTTAACAGAATCGTCTTCAGATCTACCAGCAAATGACTACATCACCTATTGTTGCGAACACGGTTTTAACTGGGGCTTTTGAAACTCCATTATACCTTCATTTCATATGTGCACAAGGGGACAGTACTATTGTTGTGCTGATGAGCCTCTGTATTATTAGCATTTGTACTGTTGCTATCTGTGACAGTACTATTTGCAAGCTGAAAGCACATAATAAGGCTCTGCATTGCTCTATTACACTGTAGTGCACCAGGAGAACATAAATAGATGTTGCCAACAACTTTTTTTTGAAGCATTGGCCTAAAACAATATCTTGACATTGAAGTAGTTCGACTAAAAATGACAATTTGCTCAAAATTTACTCTCCCTCAGGCCATGCAAGGTGTAGATGAGTTTGTTTGTTTAGCAATACAGATTTGGAGAGATTCAGCATTACATCACTTTTTCACCAATGGATCCTCTGCAGTGAATGGGTGCCGTCAGAATGAGTCTAAACAGCTAACACCACCTCCAGTCCATCAGATAATGCCTTGTGGGGTGAAAAGCTGAAGGTTTTGCCATCTTTATTCGAACTATTTCTTTAAACTAGGACTGAAAAATGAAAAATATCCACAATAAATTTTTTAATATTTATTAATAATTCACAAAACAAATCAGATTATGGAGCTGGGGAAAAAGTGTGTTTACCAAATAGTTATTTAGGATCTGTACTGCATGTTAAACAGAATTCAAATGCATTTAATCTTCTGTTTCATCCGTTTTCTCGCAAAATGTTTGTCTTTGTCTTTCATTCATTATTTGTTAAAACTGTCAGACAAAAAAAGATGTAGTTACTCTCAAATTAGGATTTGTGTCAACATTGACAAAGCTAGCATTTAATTTTGATTAAGAATAAGTTTAGAGTACTAGATGGTTTCAAAGTGGTTGTCAGCTCTTCTATTCAAAACAAAAGAAAACAAAAAAATCGACACTGACAGCTGGCAATGTTGCTACAATAACATTTACATTACTTTTATGCATTTGGAAGATAGTTTTGTTCAAAGCAACTTATGGGCTACTTAATATAACCACTAAACGTTTGATCAGTTCATGTATTATAGGGCTATCAAAAACATGACTTTGTGTTGCAGCATACAAGTGTTTTTTTTTTTTTTAAGAATAGCTTATTGAAAATATTCCTTACTTGACAGATATAACTTCAATATGTGCCCTGAGATATCATATCACACCTGTCTCTGACAGCCCTAGACTCAATCAGACTGCAGGGCACTGTTGTTTGGCCAATCAGAGTGTTGCTGATATCTATAGAAGCCAGCGTTTTTGGAGAGGGGCCAGTCTAATTTTCTTGGGTGCAGTTTCTAAGGTGAAATCTCTCTGCTGGGGTGGCACAGGGGAAGAATTATTTTTGCGTTGAATGCACTGATTACTTTTCAAAGTAAGTTTTATTTAATCAATTTAATGCATCCTTGGGGAACCTAAAACTGGGTTTCCTTCTTATATTTTACATCATGATAATTTTCAGTTGGATAAACTAGAGCTTCTTCCTGAATAAAAAGAATTGTGCTTTTTTTTCTTTTCCTACTTTTCACTTTTTTTGAGAATAGACGGAACTGTGGTAAAAGTTTAGACAGGTTATTTTTTATGTGATAAATCTTTTTATTTTAACAAATGTCTATTAAGTTGTGGAATAGTTTGTTACTGACTATCTCTACTTCTACTATAATCAGTTCTGTTGAAGGTTTTTTTTTTTCATATTGAAATAAAATAAATACATATGATTTCTTTACACTTCTACTAGTTTCTCATACCTAGACGTTTTCCTGTCTACTAGTGAACAGTTGATTAAACCCTAAAAAACAGAAAGGATCCTAACATCAACAATTATTAAATGCAGATTATATTTCAAGACTTTGTTTCAAAGTGCCCCAAACAGACCTCTAAAGCCACTAATGAAAATCTGGTGATTAAAGTGGTAGTTCACCCAAAAATGAAAATTCTGTCATTACTCACCCTCATGTCTTTCCAAACCCATAAGACCTTTGTTCATCTTTGAAACACAAATTAAGATTTTTAATGAAATCAGAGAGCCGTTCGACCCTTCATAGACAGCAACACAACTGAAATGTAGTAAAAATACCAGTAAAACAGTCAATGTGACATCAATGGATCAAATTGACTTTCGCAACACTAGGAGAGTTCTTTTTTGTGCAAAGAAAACAAAATAAACATAATTTAACTTTACTATTCTTCTCCTGTGACTTTTAATGTATTTGATGTACTCAGCCTTGTTTACATCCGGGTCATCAAAAATCATAAAACATTATGTGTTCGCAAAATGAACAGAGGTCCTATGGGTTTGAAACGACACGCGGGTGATTACATGACAAAATTTGAATTGTTGGGTGAACAAACCCTTTAGAGTTTTTTACAGAGGCTAGGACACATTTTTCAGTACTTAGGTCACTTTTGCAGAACTCTTCACATGCACAGTGAGCACAACAGAAGTCTATGTGGGATAAACTGAGGATCAATTATCATTGTTTTGGCACAAAATGCATTCAATGACTACATCTCTCAAATTTCATTTATTCTTTTCTCACTCAGACACAACCACTGCCAAAAGTCTTTGTACGTACGAGACATTTTGCAAAATGCTTCCATACTGTTTTCAAAACTGTTAAACTTATGTTCAAAACAATAACATAATGCAAAACTGAATAAGACAGCAAAATGCAACAGCAATATTTTATTGAAACATATTTTAAATCTAAAAATGCAGTTTAACCAGCCACAGCTGACTTTCATTGTAGATGAACATTATGGATGGTGTGTACACAAATTCTTGTATTTTGGAATTACTTGGTACAAAAAAATAAAAATAAATAAACAACATCAAATATTGACGAATTCTGCATCGTGTCTGATTCATTCCAGTAACATTTTGCAGTTATAAACCATATATATAGCAGTTCTGAACAGAGATGTGTCCTTGTTTCACACCAAAAAACACTGTGTAATGCTGCATGTTGTTAGTGTTTTTTAGGTCATTGTTTTGTGGGTGACAAAGTGTGTTTGTCGGCTGTCAACCTTTGCTAGTGTTGTGGACCTGAATAAAGTGGTTTGGTAGTTGTAGTGCATTTTGAATGTGAAATTAACTGCTTTGCCAAGCTGAAAGTCTGTTAGGAGAATTGTGTGAAGAGTTTTGCAAAAGTGACCTAAGTATTGAGAAATGTGTCCTAGCGTCTGTGAAAAAACTATAATTCTTCCTCTTTTCTTCAAGCCTGTTAACTAGACCAGCAGCTGCAGACCACAAGAAACCGTGCTGCGATCCAGCTTCATCTAGTCTCCTCTCGGCTGCTCTCACCTCAGTGAGCTGAAGAAATACAGTCTTCCCCTCTGCGGCCTGGTCAAGCAGTCAGCCTGACATCTTACTTAAAGCCAAAATGCTTCAGCCACTCGCATTAAACACCGCTCAGCTCCTGGCACTGGCTTCAAAACTCTTCCACCCCGAGTCCCCAGCCATTTTTATTTCATAGCTTTCAAAATTCATGAAATTGGAGAAAAAGGTAAAGTGCTCGTATAAGACAGCTATAAAGCATGTGGCCCTGGCTGCCCACTTAGCGCTGGAATAAGATTAAACACTTTCTGTTTTTGCACTTCAAAAAGCTGTGGGCTACACTTGAGCTCCCCGGTTGGTTTCTGAGTTCAGTCTGTGATTACACCAGTGTGCGCTTACATTGACGGCGAATGTCTGAACGTTTCAAAGCATCGGTGCCTGATCACATCCTGTTTCAAAGCGCCTCGTTCCCCGCGCAGCCGCATGCTAATGCAATTTAACCTCTACACACATCCGTGCTGATTTCATCAAGCGGCAAAACACCCTGGCTGCAACTTAATAACGATGCGAAGGGAACCCAGGTCGGTCTCTCAAAGGCGACACTTCAAAAAAACGCAAAATAGTGAGAGGGCTTCCATCATCTCGCCTCAAGGATATCATTCATCTTTGTCTCACCCTCTCACTTTTTGCCTCGTCTCTCTCCCCGTGATATCCTGAGCTAATTTGATGGTGCATTTTGCAGTCTAGTCACTGATTAAGGCATCTTCATTCATCACGCTTCTCGTAAGGGTTCCCGAGGCTTGTTGCTCGCCTGTGAAAAGAAAGCGATAGCATTGCATCATGGCGACAGTTTTTCATTATAAACAGTTTACTTACCATCACTTATCCATCCACATGATGAGCTCGTCAGTCATGTGGCAGGGAGGCAGATCCCATCACATCATGAAATTAGAAGCAGCGCCATTTGCTTGCCAGCTTCCCACCCAGTAAAGAAAAAAATAAATAAAAATACAATACAACAGCAGCGTCAGTATAAACACATCAATTTATCTTTTTGATCGAGAAAGTCAAACGAAGAGCTTGTCGCTTGGAGAGCTATTAAAAGAGATGCTTTTAACACTGTTGAAAGTTTTGTTATTATCTAAAAATGAATGCATCAGTATCTTCCTTGCATTTTCGCATCAGATGAAATGATGCTTCCATCAGTGCTACGGAGGAAGCATTAACACTTAGGCATTTACTATTTGGTATCTTGAATATGATGCGCAGCTTTCTTGGTGTTTGTTCTGTTTTTCTTTGTGTTGTTTGAAACAACCCCAGTCACAATAGATTTGTTTTTTGGGACTTCTTATTATGCTGTGCAGACTGTGTTGATTTTGAATGAAGTTTACTCCACAGGGGTTCCTTCTTCATGCACGTCTTATTTTTGTGTGTTTTTTTTTTACCCCGGAGAGAAAAATAACTGGGTCAAAGAGTCTCAGGAGTTTCTTATTGAAGATTCTGTTTCTGACCGTTGTGTATTTTTTATTTCATATCAAACATTTATCTTTGTCACTAAAATGCAACTAATGTTTTTCATATATCACAAACCTATTAATCAGAGATAAAGGCTAATTATTCATATGGACCATTGACTCACAGCATGTCTTTGGACTTTTGGTTGAAATGTAGGCTATACTTGTATAAGGGAAAGTATGCTTTACTATAGGTACTACACTAACTGGAAACCTTTTTCACCTTTGAAATTACAAATGTTTTAAGAAATAACTTCTCCTATAAATATAAGTATAATCAATGAGTATAATAACTGTTTTATGTTGATGATAAAAAAAAAAAAGCAAAATCCTATTTACTAAAGTGCTACTAAACTTTGCTTCTACAAATAGCTAACTTATTTATAAACTAACTAAATTTCTTGAAATATAACATTATACTGTGAATCAGAACCAGTTATATTTTCCAAGAATAGTTTGCTGATGAATCTCGTTGTTGTTTATACACTCAAACTTTCTGTATATTGTATATATGCTGTATATTTTTGATGGCTATTTTATTAAAATGGTTTATAAAAGGTTCATATTTTGGTTTTGAGTCCCCAACAACAGGCAAGGAGAAAAAACCCTTTCATTAGCCCTATTCGGACGGGACTGATTTTCAAAACTACGTGTGAGTTTCGATTCCCTGACGTCTGCTATTTTCATGTACCATTTCGGGGCGGGACTAAACATCTCAGTGTTTATTATAGAGGTGGGAGCAGTGTTGCCAATTTTCAACCGAAAGTTGCTAAATCCAGCTTGAAATGTCTAGATGACATCATACGTCAATTTACATATTCATTACGCCAGTGCGTCATATTATCATGCTTCTCTGTGGTCACAATAATGTAATTTAATGCACCCAAATTCTCAATATAACTGTTTGCTAAATTTCAGCCTACTGAAACTATACATTAAATCTCACAAATGTTAAAATGACTTGTTTGGGGATGTCAAAATGCAAAAGTAGTAGACCAAATGGAGGTAATATTTTTCTGAATGTATTTTTTCATCTTTTAATCACCTCTATTTCAACTCCCAGCTAAAAGGCTAACTCAAGCATGCATTGACATGTTTTTTTCTTTTTTTGTGTAAGTTGATGCTGACTTCAGGTTGAGCCAGGAAAAGTTAAAAGAGAAAAGTTAAGCGAGAAGGAATGTATCTAGAGAGATTTGGGAGGTGAGACAGAGTACATTTTCTTTAATAGAGAGAAACTGGTGCCCTTCATTCCAAAAAAGCTGTCACAGTCATGAAACAATGTAAGTCACACTGTTATTACAAGCAGACACACAAGTACTCCTCAGCTGAAATGATAAGAAAAAATAAAACAAAATAATCAAGCTGAAGAATTGAAGTAAAACAGAATATAATGGAGGCATAAAAGTGAATCTACAGAAGAGCAGGCACAAGGTTTTATTTTTTATTTTATTCCTGCGAATGCCTTTTATGGAAACCAAGCAGGTGTTTTCAAAAGTTTTCGATCTAGCAGCCATAAGTGAAATGACATAAAACAGAGATGTTTGCGAGCAGACCTCCCTGAAAGAATAAGTAAAAAAAGGGCACCAGAGAAAGCTCATAAAAGCATTCCATGTGTTTCTTTATACAGTATGTGTGTGCACTGTGAGCTTTGAGTGAGGAAAAGACCTACATTCAAGTTGTTACTTCATGATAATCCATTCAAATATGGCACCTGAGCACAAAAACCTCCACATTTTCAGTCGCTATTATATTGAAAAGAATTTTAACATTCGTGTTTGTTTTTTAGAAGAAAAAAAAAAATCAGCAGTATGTGTTTGGAACATCATGATTGTGAGTAAATGAAAACCAAAGATTCGTTATTTAATTTTTATCACAGTGAAAGGAAGTTATTTCTCAGATGGGTGATTGTTGACAATTAGGTTTAAATTCAAAAATAAACTTTTTGTCAAGTCTGTCAAACAGTTCACAGAAATATAATTTTTGGTGAAGGCTTAGATTGATTATGTCACTCCAGTGACAGGGGTCTAAAACTATTATAGAATTTTCACTTTCATTTTCTTTTGGGCATGTTATCAGACAAATGGTTTCGTCTCTTGATCTTTTTGATCTTGTCTGTCTGTAGCTCTAATGACATCTGACAGAGAGCCATGCTGATGTATGACAGTCTCGCTGTACTTGGCACTTTGTCTTTTCTGTGAAATCGAACCTTTATTTGACTGCCAGTGAAAGGCAGCTTGTAAATAAAGTAAAATTTTAAGGCTGCCAAGTTGAATTCTCAGCTCACTGAGCTGACATCCTCAAATAGTTTGCTATGGAGTGAAAGAGACAAGCAAAACATTAGCTATAGCACTGTTTCCAACTCAAAGTCATAACCTAAAAAGAGTGAGTTTAAGTTTTTCGCAATTTAAGTTGATAAACAAGTAATAATTTCATACTTGCTTCTGTTTTGTAACTCTACAGTAGATTTTTTTGTGTGAGCTTAGCAAATGACCACAGGCTAAAATTATTGTTAACGTTGTAACTTTATATTTGTAATGTTTCTGAACAGTATTGTGTATTTAAAGTAAAGAATGCAACTTACAATTTCTAGGAACAACTGTTGCATGATCATTTTACTGCTAAATCAAAGCTTGCTTTATGTTTTTTTTTTTTTTCATGCTTAAATCAACAGTTTTGTTTTTTTTACCGTGTCTAAATACATTTAATAATTAATGTGACTCTTGAATTATATATTTTGTTTACAGTCCAGTCAATTAAAGATTCTGCTTTAATGAGTAAGCCTCTGAGATGTTTGGTTTTCAAAATTAAGTGATATTTTTATTTTAAATTTGTAATAATTTATAACATACATTTAGCTTGTCTTTATTTCTTACTTAATCTCTTAGAAATGGGTAAAACTGCAGTCATGTGACATGGTTCCCATCTAACTACATAATGTTGTTAAATTACATAAAAGCACTTAATGAATTATTCAGTACAGCCCATATAGATCTGTAAAATTGTCCTTTTTAATAGTTTTGCCTACAGATTTGTATTTTTAATATTGCAAAGACTCAATTAATCTACTCTATGTTTAGATCTTGCACTTATATTCGTAAAAATGGTTTAGGTGTCAATGTTTATTGCTTTAGCTTGTGTACTTCTATTGTAATTGCTTTATTGTCACGGAGGCTAGACGAGAGATGAATGGTCTGAACGCGTCCCCTTGTTGCGTAGCGGAATACTCAAACGCGGAAG
>JAUMHP010000040.1:18775188-18792057 GCA_032361065.1 Enteromius trimaculatus
AGGAGACTGCGGAGTCTCCAGGCCAGGACCAGCAGACTGAAGGACAGCTTCATTCATCAGGCTGTCAGGAAGCTTAAGGGTGTACTCACACTAGGCAGTCTGAACCGTGCTCAAGTGCATTTGACCACCAAAGCGCGGTTCGTTTGACTAGTGTGAGTGCTCCGAAACGTGCCTGGGAGCAGTACGTTTAGCCGTCCCTGGCCAGGTTGGAAGAGGTGTGCCAGAGCACGGTTCAGTTGGACTCGGGCGTGGTTCGCATGTAGTGTGGACGCTAACCGTGCTGGAGCACGGAACAGGGCGCGCAACGTCACATTTTTGCGACGCTCCAAAACAAACACAGCGGAGAAAGGCTTGCTTCGGTCTACGGCAGATGTGCAATGTTTGTTTAACAATAAGCTGTTTGCTAAAATCATATGTGAGTGCAGGCCAGAGGGGGATGGGGAGGGGGGACAATCGTACTCTGGCCTGGTTCACGGCAACCATGCCTACTGAGAGTACACCCTAACTCCCTTCCAGCTCTGCCCCCTCTCCCATCTTCTCCACCACGGTCTCTCTGATCTCTGAACTTAATCACCCTGACACACACACACGCACACACTCTCACTCACTGTCCAGCACCAGTCACTTTGTGCAGCATTGGACTGCAAATTACCTTATAATTACCTCATAAGATAATCTCATAAGACTTTTGTCTTGTTACTTTCTGTCACTTTATCGTACAATCCCCATTTGCACTGTTGTCTAGATTTGTACTACTTTTTCTGATTTTCACTCAATACCATGTGCCCTTAATTCAATATTGTATTGCCTTCTTGTTATATGTATAATTGGATTTATTGAAATTTTAATGTGGCAGAATTGACAATAAAGTTGACTTTGACTTGACTTTGAACTGCACCTATACTGAAAATGTGCCATGATTGCATGTGTGACTGTAGCAACAGTTTAAATTTATGATCAATCCATGGCACTGTAGGACCTAAATGCTACTGAGCTGGCCTTGATGTGCCTAATACAAACTTGATTATATGAGAACAGCGGTCGACATTTATTTAATTATGTCAAGAGGCTTTGTGGTCTGAAAGGGCACATTTTGCAGGCCAGATTCAGACTGGAGTCCACCCATTGACAAACCATGTAATTTTAAGATTTGAAGTACACTACAAGTGCACACACAGTATGTTTAAGTGCACTTCTATTTCACAATGGGTGTTAACCAGTCCTCATCATGAAACTCTCTGTTTTGCTAATCTTTATAGTGTTTCATTAAATCAGTTTTAACAGCACCACTTTTGACCTTAAAATGTATTAGCACATCCCCACAATCATTTGTTCATGAGGTTTTCTAAAGGATTTTAAAGATTTAGATTGGAGGAATAATACACAACTTCTTCAGTGATAAATGGTTTTATTATCTCTGGATTTGCTTCTTTGTGACTCAATTTTCCCTCACGTCCATGTCAATATTGAAGTCAGCCATGATTTTACAGCTCTCGTCTCTATCAGTGCTCTTGCGACATGCTTCAACAGAGACAGCCAATCGGCAGTCACAGATCTCCTTGATGAATTCCAATAGTCTTGAATGTCATTAGGTGACCATGACACAAGCGAGGTTTTTCATCTGGCTCCATTTTTACATAAAGGTCAAGCTTACCCAAGAATTATGCAGACGACCTTTCTGGATCTTGAATTAAAACTCTCGAATGGAGGTGGAAGAGTATAGTGAACTAATGGGTAGTTTCACCATTTATTACACTGTTTCAGAGGTTTCCCTCTTGGGGTTGGGGTACAAAGAAGTGGTGGGGATTTGTGGTTCTCTGCAAAAAAAAATAAAAAAATTAAAAACTTAAAAAAACCGGAGCTTAGAATGAGTTCACACTGTATTCTGTCATAATTTCCATGATGTAAATGGTACCATCAACAAAATATTTGACAAATATTTGATTTTTTTTTTTTTTTTTCAAAGACTACCAACAGATCATTGACACAAACACACATTTATTGAAATAAATCGCCACAGTCCGCCAAGCTGTGTGCATCAGTTTCGGTTTCGTTTTCGTGGCCAGGACCGCCGCGTAAAACGTCCGCGGTCTCTAATCCACATCTGCCTGGATCTCACCATGCCAGCGATAATTATAATTATAAAATACAGCGATTATAATCTGTCTCCAGCGATCACTTCACCAGACAAAGCGAAGAAGGTTGAAGCTATCTTCCAGCTCGCGTTCAAAATGGCGGCAGAAGAAGCGGACCGCTAGTGATGGGTCTTGACACCACGTCACAGCAAGAAGGGCTGTGTCTTGTCCAGTCGGTCCCCTGTTTCGCAGCTAGGAGAGCTGTCAGTCGTCCTCGCGGTTCCTAGCCCGCCAGTAACGGGTCCTAACCCCGTAGCATGGTACGAGGAGCCGTGTTCAGAAGTGATGGTCTGCGATTTGGGTTCAGTGTGGCCGGATCCGCCAGACCCAGTCTGGGATCCCGATCCTATGTGGCCGGATCCACCAGACCCCATCTGTGATCCCGATCCTTAGTGTCCGGATCCGCCAGACCCAGTCTATGATCCGCATCCATAGTGGCCAAATCCGCCAAAGCAAGTCTATGATCTGGAGCCACTCTTACCAGTTTCACCAGAGCCGGTTGTCACAAACGATTCACCTGAGCCCCAACGTGACTATAACGTCCTGGAGGACCCGCCAGTGACTGCACCCACGCTAGAGAAGTCGACCATGGTCGTAGATTCTCTATAGATTCCGCCGGTGGCTGCCCCCCCTCTGAGTCAGTCTATTGGGGTGATTCAGGAGACTTTGCTCTGTCCTGCGCCTCCTGCTTGTTCGGCCCAGGAGGGCACTATCACTGCCTGTTCGGCACAGGAGAGCGCTATCGTTGCCTGTTCGGCCCAGGAAGGCATTATTGTTTCCTGCTCGGCCCAGGAGGGCATTATCATTGCCAGCTCGGTCCAGGAGGCCATTATCACTGACTGTTTGGCCCAGGAGGGCACTGTCATTGTCTGGTGAGCCCAGGTGGGCCTCTCCTCCACCCACTCCACCTTGGAGGGTGGTGTTACTGACTGTTCGACCCTGGGGGTCATCCCCGCTGTTTGGTGAGCCCAGGTGGGCTTCTCCATTGTCCGCTCCACCTTGGAAGGCGGTTTCACGGTTTGGTCGGACCAGGAGGTCCTTGCCACTGTCTGGTGAGCCCAGGTGGGTCTCACCACCACCTGCTCCACCATGGAGGGCATCTGCTTCGCCCTGGATGGTGTTCTCATTGTCCAGTCGGCCCCGGAGGACGTTCCCGTGGCCTGGTAACCCCGGGTGGGCCTCTCCACCGTCGGATCCTGGAGGCGTTCGAACTGAATGGTCGGCTCAGGAGATCGTTCTCGTTCCCTGGTGAGCTCAGGTGGATGTCTCCGCCTTCAGCTCCGCCCTGGAGGGCGTTCCTGTCGTCTGCCCCGCCCTGGAGGGCATCTTTACTGCCTGTTTATTTACCCTTCAGTGTCCTTGTGCTCCTTGTTTGTACCCCGCCCTCTCATCAGTGTTTCACTCCCTTCCAGCCATGTTTCTCCAGGTGTCCTATATTCTAGGTTGATTAGTCTGTGTGTATAAATCCACTCCCCATGTCTTGTATTTTTGTCAGATGTTAATGTTGTTTCGTGGTTCCCTGCATTGCTCTTGTGTTCTCCTGTTTTTTTTTGTTTTGTTATTAAATGTCAAGTTTGTATCAGAATTCCTGCCTACGTGTCCTGTCTGCCCAGTTGGAGGCGAGAGCGCGATTCTGAAGAGCCATCCATTTGTGACAACTGACACAACTTATTTTTTAATTTATTTATTTCACATTTTTCAATGATGCTGTCTTATGTTACACTTCTAATATACACCCATTTCACAATACATTTGACAAAGCAAAAACAGAATATTCTCAACTACAATCAGCTGTGTTTGATTATACTGCTTTGACTTGATTAGAAAAGCCACGCACCTGTCTATATAAGACCTTACAGCTCACAACACATGTCAGAGCAAATGAGAATCATGAGGTCAAAGGAAGTGCCTGAAGAGCTCAGAGACAGAACTGTGGCAAGGCACAGATCTGGCCAAGGTTTAAAAAAAAAAATTCTGCTGCACTTAAGGTTCTTAAGAGCACAGTGGCCTCCATAATCCTTAAATGGAAGACATTTTGGATGACCAGAAACCTTACTAGAGCTAGCCGTCTGGCCAAACTGAGCTATCGGGGGAGAAGAGCCTTGATGAGAGACGTACAGAAGAACCCAAAAGATCACTGTGGCTGAGCTCCAGAGATGCAGTTGGGATATGGGAGAAAGTTGTAGAAAGTCAACCATCACTGCAGCCCTCCTCCTGTCAGGGCTTTATGGCAGAGTGGCTCGGCGGAAGCCTCTCCTCAGTGCAGGACCAATGAAAGCCCACAAGGAGTTTGCTAAAAAACACCTCAAGGACTCCAAGATGGTGATAAATAAGATTCTCTGGTCTAATGAGATCAAGATATAACTTTTTGGCATTAATTCTAAGCAGTTTGTGTGGAGAAAACCAGGCTCTGCTCATCACCTGTCCCATACAGTCCCAACAGTGAAGCATGGTGGTGGCAGCATCATGCTGTGGGGGTGTTTTCCAGCTGCAGGGACAGCATGACTGGTAAGGGAAAGATGAATGTGGCCAAGTACAGGGATATCCTGGACCAAAAACTTCTCCAGAGTGCTCAAGATCTCAGACTGGGACGAAGGTTTAACTTCCAACAAAACAATGACCGTAAGCACACAGCTAAACTAATGAAGGAGTGGCTTCACAACAACTCTGTAACTGTTCTTGAATGGCCCAGCCAGAGACCTGACTTAAACCCAATTGAGTATCTCTGGAGAGACCTGAGTATATCTGAAGAGACCTAAAAATGTCTGTCCACCAACATTTGCCATCCAACCTGACAGAACTGGAGAGGATCTGCAAGCAGGGATGGCAGAGGATCACCAAATCCAGGTGTGAAAAACCTCTTTCCCAAAAAGACTTTATTAGATCAAAAGGGCACTTCTACTAAATAGAGCGAAGGGTCTGAATACTTAGGGCCATGTAATATTTCAGTTTTTCTTTTTTTAATAAATCTGCAAAAATGTAATAAAATCAGTTTTTGTCTGTTGATATGCGGTGCTGTTTGTACATTAATGAAAAGAAAAAAAAATAACTGAAACTGTCTATATATACCAAACTTGGTTTTGCTGTTAAGTAATGTCTAAGAGATCATTCTTGATAAATGTAAAGCTTTCAGCTGAAAAGCTGTCCATTTGTCACAGCTGGACTAGCAATCAATAAGTCAGTAAAATTGTACAGATGTCTGCTACTAAATCAATGACAGAATCATCTAAAATACTTACCAATAACTGAAAACCTTATGATTGTAATTTTAAGCTACACAGATCTTCTCTTCTCTGTATATATATATATATATATGATGAAATAATATTATTGTTAGGCGACTTTTCTTTATTTCACTATCTCTGTCCTACGCCTGTCCTTTCTGTTCATGTAATCTAATGGAGTGGGGTTTGAACTGTATTGATTTTAAAAGTGAAATGTTGGGATGAAGTGGGACTTGGGGGTTTGGAGCACAGTGAGAAACAGAGACAAGCAGGGAAAGTCAATGGGATAAATCGTATCTATTATGAGTCTCAGTGGTGTCTTAAATGGCGGCAATTATATAGAAACACTTGAATGGCCAATTCAGTCAGTGTGTCTCCAGCGCTGTAGGCCAGGATGAGGCCTGACCCGGAATCACATGCATGTACACACATAAAAATAAAAGCAATTATATGCATGAACATGCTTACAAATAATCTCTGCTAATCCCTAGATCTCGGTGTGTTTTTCAAATGCACAGGCTTCAGGTCTCTGAGAACACTGGGGCAGCTGTAAACGAGCAGTAGGAGGCGCTAGTCACTTGTGGCAGCATGGCAGAGCAACACTTGCACTCCTTTGATAACAAAATCCTCATAAATCTGTTGTATACTGTCTGGTTTTCTTCAGCAAAAACAAATATCTCTTTATTTCGTTTTTAATCATGCGAGAAAGAAAGCTCTAATCCTACAAATCAAGTAATTTTGTCTTGTGTGTGATTAAGCATACATTTATTTGAAATGAACGTGAAATACATACATCATTATATCTCAAAGGGATCCCACCCTGCTCCCATAACAAGTGTGCATAATTTGTAAGGGTAATTTATGGTAATGTTGGAGAGAGTATGATAGAGGAGAGATTAAACTAATTAGACTTGCATGCTTTGGGAAAATACATTTCACCCACGTTAACAGTGCACTCTGGGAAGAGGAGTTATTTTTCCCTTGAGTGTCTCTATAGGTAATGCTGCAATACAGGTTTGGGTTATTAAAGTCATTTGAGCTTGCTCTGGGAAATCTGTTTTGGCCTGTGCTTGCTGATACTGACACTCAAATGATTTTCTTCCGTTTCAGCGAAGTACAGTATGTGCATTTTGAACATTTGTATTGGGAAATAATTTGACTGAATGCACAATTAGTTAATCAGCTGCATTATGTGTGTACAAAATTAAGAATAGGAAGGTGTCTCCTCCACGCAATTATATTCAGTGTAACTGTTGTCAGTTCAGGTCACTTCAATTTATGAAGCTTTAATTAGCTTAACAAATGTAATTGTGTGCCAGAGCATTTATAGATGACATCTAAACTAAGATTCCCAGATAAATGCGTGATTATAATATTTAAAGGGATATTATAAGTACAAATGGTTATGTGTTTTTCATTTAGGCCATTGATTGTATTTCACATTTGCATCACATTATAAGAAAACCAAAATAGCGGCATTATTTGTTAGTACTGCAGATGGCTGATCGCTGTCATGGCGCTTTATCCGCAATATAAATAATAATAATAATAATAATGCAAGTAAACAATACAAGGCCACTTGTATATAAAACAGCACACAGCCAGTAGTTTTGATAGTTTTAATAGTCATATTACTGTTAATCGCATGTCGCACTATGGGCAGTCTGATTAATTAATGTTTTCTTGTTAAATTATAAGCCTGAAAATTGAATATCAAGCCACATGTAATTATGTTTAATGGAAGAGGGAGTGAAAGAGAATGAGACAAAGTGCTAAAAGGTCCTCTTTCTTTGCTAGCACACTCTCTCTCTCTTAACCCATAAGTACCCACTATGACGCGGGTGTCACAAACAATTGTGATTATCTGGAAAGGTCTTTTTAAAGCATTATCCCTCATTTTCAACTCGGGAAGTCCCAAAGTGACACATAAGTAACATCCAGGTTCAGTCACGTGAGAATTTGTGAATTTTTTGTTGTCATGGCAACATTTCCAAAATGGTGGATTGTCTGGTGAGCACATTGCACTGTCATGCAATTTTGAAAGATGCTTGTTTTTGTTACTAAAGGTATGTTTCAACCCATTCAACTATTCTAATGTTTTAATAACACATCCTAGATTACACTTACCATGATTTTAATACATTTCTTGAACAAACTGATATAAAACAAGTTATGAAGATATTGTTGTGACATATATGTCACATCGGGCTGTTAACCTGTAAACAGTAGGCGGAATTTTGATGTGACATATTTGTCACATTATGAAAAATGGTAATGAACTGCTCAATTAATTTAGCTGAATCAGTTAATTTGGTGTTGTATATTTTCTGCTGCACATTTCAAAATATTTTAACAAATCTACAAGCATATTTAACTCGTTGACCTCCAGTGTGAGGTCATTATTTATTTTGTCATAAAAGCCCAATGTGACACATATGTAACAATACAGACTTTTCATTCTGTTAGCACATTTTCAAGTTATGAAAAAATAAATAAAATTGTTTATTTCTGGTTAAATCATGTATATGAAAAGGTAGAATTTTGATACATTACAAAAGAGTTAAAGTAAAATGTAATGGTCACAATTATGTAGTTTGAAAAATAAAATTCAGCAAAGCAAAGAAATGAAAAAAACTGTTTTATTTCTTAAAAAGGTTTTGGGTTTTTTTTCCCAGTAAAGTAATAATTTTTATGCATGTTGTGGAAAAGCAAAAAAAGCTCTTATAAAGCAAAAAACTGATAAAATTATTTTTTTCAATGGAGACGTAAATGCCCAATGTAACACATATGTCACATCAAAAAATTTACCATAAACGCCCAATATGAGATATATGTAACATTACAGATCTCTCACAAGTAGAAGTGGAATTAGAAAAACAACTGCATAAACATGTTATAAGTGGTCCATTTGGTCTGTTTTATAGGCCTCATAATTTTCCAGGAACAATCGGTTCGGGTCCTTATGGGTTAAAACAATATTAATATGCTGTGAAATTTGAAATCTGATGCTATTGAACCTTAGCATCACAAATATTCAGGTCATATCTATGGGTTTTCATAGACGGTAGGTGGTAGGTTTGTTCAGTACGGAGATGTACTTGAGATGCAATGAGCTCCGGTTTGAATCTTGTGTAGCTACGATTTAACATAACAGTTAAAATATTTGTCAAATGACGTTGAATAGACACTATTGCATGTGTTTTTGTGTCAGTTTTGCATTTGTTAACACTATCGGGTAGGTTTAGGGTTGGATTCGTTGTAAGGCATATTTGCAACATGAGAGCACATGAACTTTTACTAACAGTAAAAAAATATATATTTTAATTCTTTACCGCTGCAATACCTATGTCAATATAATAAAACGTGCCAGGGTTCACATATTTAACCTTGTTTTAGTACCACTTAGTGGACATTACTCTTCGAAACATGCAACAGAATATGCAGCAAGGGACATAAAATATAGAGGTACATATTTTTATTAGACATGGTTGCAAAAACATCCATGTTTGACACCTGCTTACAGAACATTACAACCACAGTAACAGTGAATGTATGCATGTTTGAAAATAAAACAAGTAGCTGTAAGTAGCTAAATTGTATTTCACTTGTTTTAGTGATCTCAGAAGAAGAATGCACTTTTGGAAATGCCTTGATTATAATGATCGTTTGCACCCCCACCCCCATGCACTACAACTTAGCACACTACATTATAAATCATGTTACAGTAGACTGATTTTGATGTTGGCATATGAACATAAAGTAATGATAAGAAAGAGAAAACAACAGAACAGAAACAGGATATAAGGCTGCTATTGGGAAATGATCATTTTTCATGTGAAAAGACACATATATACTGTGTGAGAAACATCGTGGGTAATGCACAAAGTTAACGTTTCAAAACAAAAAGCAACATACATTATTTCTTACAGATAAAAACATTAAAGATTGATTAAATCAAGTGTTGTATCTCTCTTAGAAGTGATACATTTGTTCAGATATTTGTGGGCTGAATGTGATAAAATCAACACATTTAACATTGCGAAGAAGGTTGAATTCTTTAGATGAATGTTAACATGACATTTTTATCACATTACCCTAAAAAATTGTCACTGTGGCAGAGATATAATACTGTATTGAGCCATATGGTGCACAGAACTCGATTGAAGACCATGATTTGCTTACATATGCTAACAGCCCACACCAATATACAGCATTGAAGTCTCTCAGGGGAAATTACATTTAACAACCTGACAAATTTATATCTGTTAGTGTGAATGAAATGAAAGCAATGAGTAAAGGAGTATTAATGCCTATTATTTCTCGCCTACTTCTTCTATTCAAAGAGAAAATTCTGTCATCATTCACTCACGTTGTTACAATATTCAGATATAGCACAGCAAATTGTGTCACAGCAGGTTGAACATCAGTGATGCCAAATGTTATTGGTTCTCATATGTCTTATAACCGCAATATGGCACATTTGAATATGAACACATTCAGTCACACAAATTGGGGAGATGTAGCAGCAAGGAAAAATTGTCTAATAGAGCCTTAAAAGGTACAGAAGAGGATTAGAGCCAAGCAATAATAAAAAAATTGAATCCTTAAGAATAAAGTTGTTAAATTTCGAGAAAAAAAGTTGAAATAAAATGTTGAGAATAAACTTGTTAAATTATGAGATTAAAATCGTTAAATTTCGTGAAAAAACCCTCATGTTTCGAGAAGTAAAAGTGCAGAACAAAATACTTGTTTTGGAGTGTGCCCGTCAGCATCTCCGGTGGCGTAGTTCGTAGAGTAATACGCTCGAGTAAAACATGCCAGATTGATTGAATCCATTTCTTGCCGAACTCTCTTTCCTTCCTTAATTAATCTTTCCTTGGCCCTAATCCTCTTCTGTAAAAAGGATAGTTCACCCAGAAAAGAAAATTCTGTCATTCTAACTCACCCACAATGTTTCTTTCTTACTGTAGGCGTATGTTATTTTTATTTATTCATATTTTAGTGATTTTTTTTTTGTGATGTTTTTTTTTTATTTTTTTGTGTGCACAAAATATATATATTTTGAGGCTGTGGGTATTAAAAAAAGTCAGTGAGAACACAGGTTTGGAACAACATCAGGGTGAATGAATAAAATACATTTTTTTGGGAGACATTTTTTTCTTCTCTCACTGAGCTATCAAATTTTACTCACCATTCACTTTGTATGGAAAAAGAGTAGACAGAAAGTCCCATCTTTTTTTGGTGATCTCTAGAGGACTGAAAGTTTACCTACACAAGTACATGATGACATGGTTTTTCATTTTTGGGTAATCTTTAACAATTCATTTGATACTATTTGTTTAGAAGGAAGAGTTTGGGTTGAGGGATTGTAGGTACCACACTTTGAAGTGACAATTCCTTCCGCTGGAGAGGCTTTTGATGCTGAACCGTCTTTTTAAAAAATAATGAGGGAAGGGATGGTGGGTGTACAGCGAAGCAAAGAAAGATGGAAGAACAGATATGGGCTGGGAGAAGGAGAACTGTTTCCCACCGACTTCAGCTCACTAGCTGTGTTAGCTGAGGAAGAAAATTAGTTGGGAAGATGGCCGAGATGTTTCTCACTTATTACTAGCCACTGACTGACAAAAAAACATTGGAGTGGAGAGAAACCAGTGGACCTAGCTTTAGTTTGTAAAGTGGGCACAATGTCACTGGATTACAGCAGTCATCTGCACAATGGCACTTTCCTTTACCTTGGCTCTTATGTCTCAAAGAAAGTCACGCTTTTGATTTAATTTGCCTGGAGAGATTTGTCACATCCACTAGTTATGGTGGCATGATATCCACGCTGGAAACTCGTTTACTTTCTTTCTTAAGATTAACGCAAACAGATGTTTATTAAAAAATAATAATGATGCTTCTAAAACCATGCATGTGGGTGTATTTATATACAGTATACACAATAAATTAATCGTTTGACAGCAGTACTTCTGATGCAACACAATAGATGTGTGTGAGACATATATTAATATTTTATTTCAATACTTCATTTTAGTTGTTGAATTGGTTTTTATATAGCTCTTTTTGTATAGCTTTCACAAGGTGCACTGACAAGCATTGGATTTCAGGAGCATTGGCTGCATACATTTTTTAAGTTTTGGATTTAATTGCTCTCAATTAATACACATTTTACAACTTTAATACTTTCAGTTGACTTTTATGCAGGTTCACTGACCCAATAAATTAATCAAAAGAAGAAAAAAAAACTATTTGCAGATGCAACCCAGATTATTACTCAAGCTGGCATCATACTGCACTGATCTCCATATATTAAGACTTGAGCTGTTCATACTGACATTGACATTTGCCTTAGGAAAGAGTTGCACAGCAATCACAACTTTGTTAACCTGAGTGTGAAAGCAGGCTTAGTAAGTACTGCAGAGAATTCATTTATGAGATATGCATGTTCCATATTTAACAGAGCAGAGGGAAATATAGTGAAATGTCCATTAGATCTCAGACTAAGGGGAAAGAATCAAAAAAGGGGGGGAAATGGTAAAATTATGCAGAAGTTATCCTTTTGACTGTCCCTTGGTTTGCTGGAGAGTTTTATAATTCAATCTTTTTTTCTCTCTTTTTTTCAATATTAAACTGCAGGTTGTATAATTCATAGAAGGGCCAAGGGTTAGTAACCAACTGAAGTGTCTCTGTAGATACGATTTGCAAGTCTAAATGAACTGCTGAATATGAACTGCTGTATTACTAAAACGTGACCAGAGCTGCTCAGAGCTTGGGGTATTGAGCCTATGTATTTTTAATTTGGGGGAAAAGAATTTACTTCAGCAAAGCAGATCAGAAAAGGGAAAAGAAAGTCTGGACAACAATAACTGAAATGGGCTTGTTTTTATTTGTTTTAAAATGCTGAAAACGTGGGATAGAGGTTCTGCATAACTTTGGAAGGGTTCCACTGAAGCGTTACATTGGCAAAGCAAACCAGATCCACCTGTGGTCAAACATTCACCAAACCATTTCAAATTCATATTCTACTGACATTGGATGAACTGATTTTAATATACAGTCATATTCCATATTCCAAGCTCCAGCATTCAAACGTATATTCATAAGAACATGCATAACATTAAAGTTTTGGATTCATACAGAAAAAAGTGTCATATAGGTGTACTTCTATTTCTTCTTGAAGTGTTGAAATTCCTGTTAGTCCAACTAATTTTGAAGAAGACTTAAATGCAGTTTTTCTAAATATCTTTATTAAATGATGGACTTAGGGTTATACAATTTCACAATTTTTTCATAAATTGTCTCCACTATCTGCTTTTGAAGAAATATCTTAGTACTATGCTACAAGCGCACATTCCAGTTTGCAGTTATGGTGCCTCTGTCTCAATTGCATCAAATGTTAACTCAATGGTGGAGGTACACTCACAGGGCAAAGATGATTCACTATAACAATAGCATATTATTTGCATGTGCTTTAACACCTTACTCATTCAAAATTTAATTCACATGCTGTTCACAACACCTGATTACAGGACAAAGTTATATTCACATCTGATTATGCTAATATTGTCAAAAACGCATACAAGTTGGTTATGTCTAAAGTGAAAGTAAAAAGTTTAATTATAAAGAAAAAACGAGTTTGCCTGCGCATTAGATGCATGTCTTAAAGTGACAGCAGTCGGTAACACTTTATTTTGATAGTCCACTTTAGATATTCTCCCAACAGCAAGTAACTTTGCAACTACAAGCCAACTAACAGTTATCAGAGTATTAGTAGACTGTCTGCTTTATAACTCCTAACACTTTATTTTGATGGGTCCACAGCACACTACATACTGACTATCAGAAACGTTGCAACTATATGTCGACTTATTGTATTAACCCCAAACCTACCCTCTAACAGTCTAATCTGAGAGTTAGTAGACATATAACTGTGTTTTTTTTAGAATTAGTTGACATGTAGTTACAAAGTTACTTATAGTTAGTGGAATGTCTAAATGGACTATCGAAATAAAGTGTAATCCAGCAGTCTAATAGTACTAAATAAGCTGTTGCTTGTCGTTAAAGGAATAGCTAGCTCACCCAAAAATGTATATTCTGTAATTATTTATTCACTCTTGTTGTACGGAAACCTGCTTTATTTTATGTAGTAAACAAAAAAGATGATATTTCATAGAATGTAGGTAACCAGTTTATGGTCCCCATTGACTTTGATAGCAGGAGAAAAAAAATAAATAAATTATATATTATACACACACAAATAAATAAATACGTACTCTGGAAGTCACTGGGGACCAGTTTGGTTGTGCATGTTTTCCAAAATAACTTTTATGTTCAACAGAGGAAAGAAGCACATTCATTTTTAAACAACTTTGAGTAAGTTTGAGTTTTTTGGGTGAACTATTGATAATAAAACAAAACAAAACACTAAGAGAAAAATCACTCACTTCTCTTGAATGAAGAACTTTAATAAAAGTTGCTTTCATAAGAGTCAATGTATACATTTATACAGTGAAGTGAAGTTTATACAATGAAGAACTTTCAAAATAGTTGGACTTTCACTGTCTGTACAAAAGCGTTTGAAATGTTGTTCAAAATATTATGTATTGAGTTCTTCAGTAGAATTGAAACTATGAGTAAATAACCGTATTTGTAACGCTCAGCGGGAAGGAGGAGGAACACAGTAGATTAGTTTAAAGAGTTATATAGAAAAATATAGAAAATATAGAAAAAGTCTTAGAAGTGGCAGTGAATGATGATGACTTGAATTCCTTTGGATGTCCACAGCTTTTCTCTGTCTCATCGCTGGATAGATGATACAATGAGGGTGTTTCACTGAACAGGTGATATGATAATCTCTCATGGGACTCCGTTGAGTTTTGTAACACTCTTTTCCTTTGCAGGTAGCTCCGATTAGTGGAAGGATCTCGTTGCAGCGGTCTGTGAATACAGGTAAGTCAAGCAGGCGAGTGTAAACAAGTAAGACGTAGTTTAATCTCACGTGAGTTTTCAGGAGAACGGTGCGCTGTGGACTTGAGGACTCTTTGTGTTGGTTCAAGGTGAGTGTTGAGCTGTTTATGATCTCTCCGTTGGTGATATCATCGCAATCTCACGCTTTCCAATGGTACATGCAACATAAGGTTGATAGAGCGGGAAGACAGCAATGGAAAAGGCATGAAGGTAAGTTTAGGGTGGTTTACCTCGATCACCGCCACCAAGAGACTGGTGAGGTGAGCTTAAATATAAGCCTAATGAGATCCAGGTGGCGGTGATTAGCTCGTTGGTGATAGGAGTGTGTGAGATTTGACTGCACTGATCCCAGTGCAGTCCCATGGCGTGACAGTATTTCCGTTTTTGGGTGAACTATCTCTTTAATGTTCAAATATGAATACATGTAACATGTTATGCTGCCACTTAAAGTTTGTTTCTCTATCACCGTTGTGTTGCTCTCCCACAGGCCTTCATATATGTACATTGGCCCACATGAGGACTCAGGGAAAAATGAAGGTGGAAGAAAGCATAATTGAGAAAAGCAATTTATTTAGCTTATTTAAAGTTTCACGGAACATTTAATTATCCTTCAGTGAATAATTCCCTAAAGTTTGCCACCATTTCCAAGAGCTAGAGAAGTAATTCTCTAATTTAAACAGAGCGCTGCCTCACTTTTTCAAACCCCCTGCAATCCTTTTCTCTCTGTCTCTCAAACATACCTGTCTTTCTATGGACCTGCTTTATTCACTGGCTTCATGGCTCATTTTTTTCGTAGAGCAGCCAATTTAACACAGGCTTAATCCTGCAGAGAATACTGGTGTGCTCAATCCAGTTCATTCTGTGATTGACGTCTGGAAAGATCTAATCGAATGCAATGTATTAGCAGGATTGACACTCAGGTACGGCGCACTGATTCTGTGACTCGGAACAAGGGTTGCTAGGTTTGTAGGAAATTCATTTTTCTGAGGAGAAGAAAAGGCATTGGCCACAAAATGTAAAGGGAATTGCTTCTGGCTTAATCAGTCTGGAGATCGCAAAATCAATCTTTTCTTATTCACTGTAATTTCAAAAAATTGTCAGTCTGCATAGGACTGATGAGCTTGAAAACAAGCAGTAAATGTAACTGAGGTTTGTGAACATGGCCTTAGACGGGGGTCAGTACTGTGTTCCCAGTGTCCTGTGCTCCCCAGATTTATAGGGCACATATGGAGCACATAACTGTGTTCCCAGGCAATACATTAGGTTCTTATCACTCAGAGACACAATTATTATATAATTTAGCTGCACTGAACATCTGCTTTTGTAACAGCTTTCCAAATGATTTCTTTACAGTCTTCCACAAAGTCAAGTGAGGCAATATGTGTGTTTTATCTTAGGCACACACACACTGCCTATGGTTCAAATGTTTTTGGTCATTTGGTTGAACTTCATTTTAATCAAAGAGTCCTGAAACAACTTTCCACCAAAATGTCAAGCAACTATTTTCAAAATTGATTTTTTCTTGTTTTTTCCAAAACCACAGTCTCATTCCTCATCACATTTTGATGCTTGGTCAAGACCCTTTTGTGTTCAAGGTACCCCTTTTTAGTCACTTTTTGACGTGAAGGGTCCTCCATGTTTTCAGGTGTTTGACTTAATGTAATTAAGAAGATTCATTCAGAAAACATACTCCTGTCCCGTAGCACAACGCAATCGGTTACGAGATACAAGAGCCAATAGTATTTCACAACAGCATGACGCAATTGATCACGAGACACGCAAGAGCCAATGGCATTTCACAGCCATTTTTAAAACCTGTTATATATATTCGAAATTTAAAAAAAAAAATAAATTCAATAAAATAAATACAATGATATAAATACAAAAAATATATATTTCTGTGTATGTACTGTGTAAATGCAGCATTGGTTAACGACTTCTTTAAAAAAATATTAAAATATCTTACAAACCTTATGAATTATGCAAACATATATTATATTAAGCATTCATAACTCAAGAATGATGCTATTTTATGTCATGCACTTACTATTTTGATTTGTGATTTCTGTTCATTACTACCAAGTTTCCTGCAGCCAAATTTTGAAGAAGAAAGTCAGTTGGCACCATGTTGATATCTGTTTTCTTAACTATTGCAAGCAATGAAGATATGCCAGAAAACGACTTCACACTGAGACTTGATCACTTGCAAATTGCAGAGCGTACAGTCAGTCCTGTAGGTTGGATTTGAAAAACAGACTGAGTTGACGCAGCAAAAGTTGCCTGGTAACCGTTTCCACTCAGTTCTTTTTTAGTGTTCAAACTGTTCAATGCAATTTCTCTTCTGTTATCAATCTGTTTATTTGCACTTGCAGGAAAAACCTTCCACACTTCTAAACTGCCTGTAGACTAGAAAGAGCCTGCAGAAATAGCTCTCATAAATACACTCATTTTCTTTCTGGATCTGACCAACACAGTCTCACTCCAACTCGTCACATTTTGACGCTTGGTCAGGACCCTTTTGCGGCGTTTTTCGATCCTCAAGG
>JAUMHP010000040.1:18808410-18818736 GCA_032361065.1 Enteromius trimaculatus
TTTTTGATATATATACATATATATATATATATATATATATATATATATATATATTATGCTTATAAAGTAAAAACAGCATTTATTTAAAATATAAACATTTTAAAATATTGTAAATTTTTTACCCTCATTTTTTTTTTTCAAGATTTATTTTATGGCATTTTTAGGCTTTTGTTATGACACGGCAGATCAATATTGACAGGAAGTGAAGTGGCGGGATCGGGAAAGATCCTCGAGTTGGGATTCGAACAGCGGACGCCCAAGTGTTGGAGCACTGCCCAAAGGTTTATTGGTGCCAACGAACAGCATTCATTTTAAATAGGATTAAATAGTATTATTCCGATTTAGAGTACTAAACTTTTAATTTGTTGTATGTTATTGCCAATAATCAAATAAATGGCTGATATTAAAATTCTACCAGTAATTTTGGCAGCATGAAAATACAGTAGATGCTTATTTTGATATTTACATGTAATGGTGGTGTTAAATAATAAGTGTTTTCAAATTAATAGACAGTTTACTGTAAGTGACTACAAACGTTATCTAAATATAACATTTCTCCATATTATGCTATGAGCTGGAGCAGTGGAACAGTATCATGTTCAAAGGTCATCTGAAGCTTTTGGTTGTGAGAATAATTGTAATTTAACACTTGTGTTATTCTGCATTAACAAGCAATCTAATTACTTATGCATCTCCATATATATATATATATATATATATATATATGTAGCATACACACGTTTTACTATGCTCTTCTTAATGTATGTGTGTGTGGGGCACACTGGATAGGTTTGCTGCAAGACTTAGATCAGTGATTAAAAATCCCTTTCCATTTTGCTTTGTAAATGTCACCCATGAAACACTGAAACATTTGCTTTTTTGCCTTCATTTTCAGAACCGTGTAAAAAGCGACCTGCTATAAAATTATTTTAATTACAAACTTGACAGAAAGCCAGCATTTTTGTGAGAAGTGTTTTTAAATAAATAAATCCCTGCAATTCAAATAAGCGTGATCTTTCACTTCCGAAAGGGCAAAATGCACCGGCTTCGCTATTTCTGCACCTCACCTGTGCTTATATGTGCAAGATTGATTCTGAGAATAAAATAAAAGAAGCCATTATGTCCATTCTGTTATACAGCCAATCTGCCTATGTGAGTCATTGCTGTTTGAATGGTCACAGAGGGTATGTGATGGACTGTTTGTGCTTTTTAATCAAGTGTATGAGTGTTTTCTTGTAGACCTATCTCTCAGGACTGAGTTGTTTATTTCTGTTTTTTCTCAGGATAATTATGCAAAAAAATGTGAGGTACAAAATTGAAAATGCTTTTCAACTTTTGCCGTCACCTACAAAATTCTCTTTCCTTCACCCTCGATGTTATACACACATTGCTAATGAAATGTACCTTTCCTTAATGCAGCATTCTTATCAGAACTGTAGAAACTTTCATTTTGGACCTTGAGAAATTCCAGAGCTACTACAAGCATAAAGAATGTTGTTATTTTCAACATTTGTGCTAGCAACTGATTCTGGATTCCTGTTACAGATTCTTTTGGACGCTAGTATTTTGTCACCCAGTATTGACGTGTTTGCCGTTTTTTGCTTTAATTGTCACTGAGTGCTGCCTTGTTAATACAAAGAAAGTACTAGCACTCTGATATCTCACCAACATTTATGTAGGCGGTACGAAAGTGCCACAGAGAAGCAAGATATACAAATACACATTAAAGGTAATTAGAGTAATTATATATAAGTTAATGGAAGCTTATCTTAGAGAAGAACCCACAGATTTATCTGAATATAGATATTTTCTGGTATCTTCTTGGTGGCTGCTGTATAATTTTGGAAGCACTGTTGTAAAAAGACACTTTAAGGATGATTTTGATAATTGCCTCTCTAACGGTCTGATTTTTCTGCTGTTTTGTAAAAGTTTTGCATACAGATGTGAAAATTGTCCCTATTCATGTATCCGTGAAAATGACAACAAATGCTATATTATGCATGCCAGGCAAGTTGTTGGCAAAATCACTTTGTAAAAAAAACTGTACACATCTGTCCAGAGTCTGAACAGGTTCTAGCAACCTGGTCTAATAAAAATATGTGCCTTTGTGCACTTTTTGTGCAACACCGTTTTTACATGCCTTACTGCACATTTCGGCAGCAGTTTCAAAGAGAGATGTCCACTGAGTGGCGCTGAAACATAGGTTCAATACGTGGACCCTGGTACATTTTTATTACGTAATACTTTATTGCGTTGGTTCAGAAATGAAATATCTGTGGACTCTGAACCGGGGATATATAGTGCTCATTTCTTTTGGAAACTGTAGTGATATATACATATTGGTACCGTACATTTTGTCTCGCTAACAAGTGCACCAATGTACAATTATGCTTTGACACTAGGTAGAGTTATATGCATGTGCATGTACTCACAGTACATTTTTACACACAGATGATAATGGCACTGTTAGAAAAACCATCCATTTCGAAACACAGTTTCAAAAAGTTGAATTTTCAGCCCCCCAAAATGCCATTGTCATATAAATGAATGCCATATGAAAGCAAAAAGGCAAATTAAATGCATTTAAAATCACAAGCTTAGATTGAATTGAAGCAATTATTCCTCACATCAATAACTGAACAGTCAAAGTCAATGTTTTATCCGTATCCCGCTAGGTTCATAGTAGTTTATTGTGAGCGGACAGTATTTGGCTGACAATTGCAATCCCTGTAAACCCAATGAAAACCATACAAAGGACTAAAGGGGTGTTCTTAATAGCTTTTTACCATCAAAATATTCTTTCTTCATTCCATAAAAGCTCCAGGACTTTTGTTTTGTATGTTACAAAACATACAAGTTATGTTGAAATGCATTTGTGTTACATTTTGTATAAGCAATAGGGATCGTTCGAAGCAAAAATCATGTCTTATTGTTTTTAGACTGAATGGTGATACATGATCGGTTACAAAGTGGGCTAAATGTTAAAAATGTGGAAGAAATAATAGCTGTTATCCTTACATTCATCTCCTGACCATCCAACTGGTCACGTTGCAAGAGGATAGTGTTGATTACAGCAGTGCTTTTTATACATTTCCCATTGGATTCAGGTGCTCACCAAATAAGTACCTCAATAAACAGAATGAAGTATGTTGGTGTAGAAATTTAACAAAGACTGTCATGAAATTCTGATTTCGGAAAAAATTACAGAGGTTTCTTATTTTTTTCCAGAGCTGTGTATATATATATATATATATATATATATGTGAGGGATAATGTAAAGGCAGCTGGTAGTTGTATCACACTGAAGGGGCTTATTTCGCAATATCTACCAGCTCTACCTCTACAATATCCCATTTATTAAACGGCTACTTGCCACATAAGGGAAAAAAACTGGACATGAATATGAATTTGAAACATTTTATTGTCATATTTGAAGAGTTTAGTTGCAAAACGCTATAAACGCCACATTTGGCTTTTATTATTGGAAATCACTGTTCAGATGTTCCTTAATCCATGTGTGAATTGAGTCCATTAATAAAATTTAAGAATGTACATTTTAGGCCTACTACAAAATGTATTTTTTTTTTTTTTTCACAAAACGCGATATCTGCCAGACCAGTTTCTTTACAAAGTGCGATATAACAGTTATAGAACGAGCCAGTGCAGCATACCCTGGTAAGAGCGTCACCGCCAGTGTATACAATTTTGTGAGAAAGCGTGTACTCTGTTTTCATGCCTGGACTTTAACAATGAACTCATGTCTCTGCCCTTGTTGTCATAGTGTTTCATTCATGTCTCCGCCCACAGTTTAATTATCATGTGCATTTAAACCCCCCCCCTCTCTCTGAATTATCGCGGTTCATTGTACTGTCGTTGGAGTGTTGTTTGAAGTTTTCCCTGTTCGCAATTATTGTTTTCCCTGAGTTTCCCCGATCTGGATTATTGTTGTCGACCTCGTCTGTTCACAGACTCTTGCTCCCACCTTTTGGATATAGTTCGCTCCTTGCTCGATTCACGCCACGGACTCTGACCATGCTTCTTGCTTACCTTTTATATTGATGTTTGCCGGTAAATTACCCTGTCTGTCTATACTCTGTGTTTCTTAATAAAACAGCCTGCACATGAATTTGCACGCCTTCTTGTCTCCTGCTCATGACAATATATCCCCAAATAAAATAATTTTCAATTAATAAAAATAAGTAGGCAACTGCGTACATATAGACTAGTATAATTTTAAATTCTGCCAGTAATCTTCACACTATGGGACAGCAAAGATCTCCACAAAGAATGCAAACACTGATACAGTACTGGTGTCTTTAATATTGAAAGTCAGGTAGGCTATTTGTGTATAATACAACATCACAAAATAAAAGTTGGTGCAATACCATCCCATATCGTTGGATAAAAATAAAACGGTAATTATCATGCTGAAAGATTAAATTCCTCTTTGTCGTCAGGTTTTTAAAGGAGACCTGCAGGTTTTGTGCCAAAAATAAAACATCAGGTCATATTTAAACTAGATTCATTTGCGAAACCTTATACACACATTTGACTTTTTTGCTGTTTTAAAAAATGTTCATGTATTCCACAGTTGTGGCGTGCGGGCATTAGGGCCAGGTAATATTCCTTCGTTTCCCCTTCTGTTATAAGGCTCCTTATATTTTGCTGCTTCCACTTGTAGGTTTTTGCGTTTTTTTCTCCCACAGCTTCTTGGTTTATCCATTGTTATAGACAGACTTGTCTCAAACTCTGGTCGAACTCTACATAGCAGATGCAGGGGAGATGAGGGCTGGCTAGGAGGGAGGCAGTGTAACGTGCAGTTGTGTTGTGTTTCTCCATGTGCTCTGTGTTTTCCTCTTGTGACCTAGTTCTGTTAATTAGTGATTCCTTTCAGGTGTGTGTCCCTCGTTTATGTTGATTGTCTGCCTTACTTAAGTTGATCCCTTTGTAACAGTCTTCGTCTGTCATCGTCTAAGTATAGCGTGTGTAACTTTGTCTTTGCTCGTTGTTTATGTAACCTTGTGTTAAGTCCACGTAGAAACTTTGTTAGAAATATTTGGATACTGCTCCACGTTTTGATTTATTTATTAAAAGTCTTTTTGTTTATATTTTTCAACTGCCTGCTCATTCTCCTTCGTCTCTTCAAAGACCACACGTTACAGAATGACAGACCTATACAGATGGAGAATGCCCGGCACGCAGATGGTGCTGCGAAGGCGTTGTCTGCCCCCCTCTCCGCAGAGACACTTCTTCGAGCCTGAACGCTTCACCAAGCCTGAGCACTACATCCATCACAAGCGCTTCACCGAGCACGAGCACCTCCACGATCACAAGCGCTTTACCGAGCCTGAGCGCTTCACCGAGCACGAGCGTTTCACTGAACCCGAGCGCATCCACGAGCCGGCATCAATATCAGGTCCGGTGGGGATACTAGTGGACATTGACAAGGATATTATCGACTGGTATGGAGAGGTGAAACCCAGCCCTCCAAAATCTCCTGTTTCTCCGCTGTTTCCAGACAGTTCTGAGTTTTTAATGTTCCCTCCCAGCCTCCCTCTCCCACCTCCTCTCATACCAGTCTGTTCAGTCATGTCAGTTCCTCTGGACCCTGTCATCCCTTTGGCCCTCTCGCCATCAGCACCTTCAGGGCTTGCGGTTTCGCCTCCGGGTTTCCAGTCTCCAGCTCCACTCGGGCACAGCGATCCCCTGTCTTCACCTCCTGTCGGTGACGCCTGGAATCCACCTCGGTCTTACGACCCATCGGCTCCGCTGGGCCTCATGGCACCTTCGACCTCGTCATGGTCCATCGTCCCACCAGCTCCACCGGGCTCCCTTGTTCCTCCGGCTCCACCTTGGTCAGGAGTCGTCCATCCGCCGCCTCTGGACTCCACTCCTCTGGCTGCGCCTCGTCCTGCCAGCTCTGTCAGGCTCCTCCTTCCCTCCGGCTTCACCATCGGCCTCAGTCGCTCAGGCTCCGCAGCGGTCCTCCGGATCCCCGCCTCGGCCTCAGTCACCTGAGTCCTCAGCTGCACCTCGGCCCTCCACCCCCACCTTGGGGTTGTCGCAGTCCGTCAGTCCCCTGGGGTCGTCGGCTTCTCCTCCTCCATGACGATTCCTCCCACCGTCAACTCTGCCCTGGGGCCTCAGCCTTACTGGCCTCTGGACCATCTTCTCTCTTCTCCTGCTCCTGACCCTGCACTGGCTCCTCCCACCGTCAACGCCCCCATGGACTATGGAACTCTTTTGTGTTTTTGTTTGTTCAGCTCCCTTGCTCCACGCCCTCCTCCAGAGCCCCTGCCCTCCCTCCTCTGTTATTTACGGCGTGGGACACGCCCATCCAGGAGGGGGCGAGATGTAACATGTGCAATTGTGTTGTGTTTCTCCATGTGCTCTGTGTTTTCCTCTTGTGACCTAGTTCTGTTAATTAGTGATTCCTTTCAGGTGTGTGTCCCTCGTTTACGTTGATTGTCTGCCTTACTTAAGTTGATCCCTTTGTACCAGGCTTCGTCTGTCATCGTCTAAGTATAGCGTGTGTAACTTTGTCTTTGTTTATGTAACCCTTGTGTAAAGTCCATGTAGAAACTTTGTTAGAAATATTTGGATACTGCTTCACGTTTTGATTTGTTTATTAAAAGTCTTTTTGTTTATATTTTTCGACTGCCTGCTCGTTCTCCTTCGTCTCTTCAAAGACCACACGTTACAGGCAGGGCCTGGCCTGAGATTTCATTGGACTAGCTCAATGTCCTTTAAGACAGTCAACCAATGGGCTGTGATTCTTGTCTCAGATACTTCACCGTGGAGCCTGTTAATAGAGGCCAGCCCAGTGTCGGTATGGAGAATGAACCAATGGCCCGCTGTCCCTGCTTTATGGGCCGGTCGTTGGCCAGTTAAAAAATAAATAAATCATATTATATCGACCAGCCCCAAGTGCGTCGGCTCACCGGGCATTTGCCTTGTATGCCAGATTCCCAGCCCAGTCCAGCCCTGCCTTAACCTAATCTTACCCATGAGTAATGCCTAAAATCAGATGTAAGGATAGATGATTGACACTTATGTAAAGGCACCAAACACAGATTTTAAGCCTAAACTTCACCAAAACTAACCAGGGACATGTTGAACTCAGCAAAATCCGGTTCTTCAGGGTTGGATGGCTCTCTGACATCATCAAAAAATCTTGATTTGTGTTCCAAAGATGAAAAAAAAGGTCTAATGGGTTTGAAACAACATGAGGATGAGTGATTAATGACAGAACCTTTATTTTTGGTGAACTAACTCTTTAACAAAAGGGTATACATAGAGGGATGAAGTATGCAAACCCCCCTAAATCAGCTTGGTTGCCAGGCAGACAGAAGACCCCCCCCCTCAAAATGGTTATTGGTAAGTGAAATCACAAAGCACTGTTAATTCACACTTTTTACTTAACACACAAATAGAAAGTGTTTAAGGAAAATTAAAAACTTCAGATACCCTGATTGCAGAAGTGTGTTTGCACTCCTAATGCTTGGTGATCTGCATCTGAATATTTTGCTTTTAATACAGGAGGCCAGTATTTTTGAATAAGAGTCAACTTTGCACATCTTTATTTGTCAAAAATTTCCCCAGTCTCTCTGGCAAAAGAGCTCAAGATTGATCATACTGCAGAGGGATCTCCTGTGTACAGCCTTTCAATTTATTCCACAAGTTTGTCAGTTGAATTTGATAGTCTGGGCTCTGACTGGGCTATTATAAAGGTTCCCTTTCTTCTGAAGTGGTTTCTTTTATAGACTTGGATTTGTGTTCGAGGTTATTATCGTGCTGAAAGATGAAATTCCTCTTTGTCGTCAGGTTTTTAAAGGAGGCCTACAGGTTTTGTGCCAAAATTTTCTGGTATTTGGCACTTTCTTAGATTCTGTTGACTCTCACCAGTCCCAGCTGAAGAGAAGCAGACCTATTGCTTGATGCTTCCACCACCAAGCTTCAGCACGGATATGGTGTTATTTGGATGATGAGCAGTCTTGTTTTTGTGCCAAACGTACTTCTTAAAATTATAGCCCAAAAGGCTTTTTTGTTACATGCAGCACCAGAATTTTCCAGACATTCATGCAGCTCTTGGCAGCCTGGTGGATAAGTTTCATTTTGATTTTAGATCAGTTTCTGATAGATGCCCTGTTGTTACCACTTGACTTGATGATGGCCTTCACGTTATTCCATGTCTAATGTTTTGGAAACAAATGTTTCTCCTGATTTGTACTGCTTCACAATAAGTTCCCAACATACGGTTTGACTTCAGCAATGAAATGCAAGCAGGAACATATTAAAAAAAAAAAAACAGCAGTATACTGTATTTGCTGTAGAAGTTTGGATGTGGTTGTGATTTTATAAAAGGATGTGCATACTTATGAAACTAGGTCATTTCATACTTTTTGTTTTTAAACGTGTTTATCTGTTCCTTAAATATTTAAATTACATCTAAAAATAAAATAATTTGAGTTAAATGTAAAAACAAAATAAATACATGTATTTGTTATTTATTAGAGAACTAAAGTCAGTGTGAGAGCATGTTTAGTTAGTTTAGTATTACCAATGCCATGCAATGCTGAGGCTGCTGGGATAGCAACCCACCAAAGAAAATTGCTGTATTTGTTGTCTTTTATTTCAGTAATCATTGCTACATGTACTTTTTCTTTGGCTTCTATTGTATTGATATTAATCACAGTATTAATGGTTGCAACATGAACCAATTTGTGTTAATTAACTTAAACAGAAACTAATCTAGAATACCATGCTACATCCCTGGTCTTCCATTCATCCATCAGTTGCAGATGTAAGCTTGCGAGATAAGAGATGAGTTGCATAAAGTTTGATCTGCTAATTTATCACCCCTCCTCGCAAACCAATTACAGGCTCAGATTTGCATCAGAATTACTTAATTACTTGATTAGAGTGGATGTTGAGTTAATTGGATGGTGGAGTCCTTGTAACAATGAAGTGAGTGACAAATTAGGGTTCAATTATGTCTAACGCATGGCTGTATGTTCTACTTCAAGGACTTTAATCAAAGCAGTACTAAACAACCAATCCTTAAAGGAAACACATCTGTTGCCCTGTGCACAAATCATTTGCACTGAGACAGTTGAAGAAGCTGCCTTCTCCACACTTCATGATTTTCGCAATCCTATAAGATCATTGCAGATCACGCTGTGTGATATGGATCTCATGAACTTCAGTATGACATGCCATACCATCTGATATCTGGTAACATTGCACATGCTTGAACAATAATATGAATTCATTAAACCATGGAAAAGTACCAAATTGTTGCAATTTTTATAATGTAGCGAATCCAATGCCTCATACAAAATCTGATGTTATTAAATGTTTTGCAGGTACAAAGTTTTTAGTTCCAAAAAGTTACAAAATATACAAAAAGCAGTGTTGGGAGTAACGCGTTACAAAAGTAATATATCGCAGTACTAAATTTCTTTTTTGTAAGGCATTACTAATCAAGTTTCAGTAATATTTTACTCAGTACATTTTCAGTAATGCTTGCGTTACAACACACTCTTAGCCGAAATTTTAATTGTTCAAAAAAAAGAGCACGACACCACATTAATGTATAAAAAATGCCACAAGTCAGCTCCATTTTCTGTTTGTGGTCAGTTATTATCCATGTGTTTGTAAATGAATACTAAAAGACAGCTTCTAATATATACAGTATGTGTAGAGCGATTTATTTAATTGATCTCGCTCTCGCTGGCATAACCTTGTATGTGTTACATGTTTGAATGTTTTATTGTCATTCCCCATGTGCTCTTTGTGCTTGTTTATTAACTGAACTGAGTGAAGTATTTGAAACTGATTTGATTGACTAGTTTGGAGAAGCACTACCTGGCCCTGTTTCTCCTCTGTCTCCGCTGGTTCCGTCCAGCTCATGTGACTCTGTGTTCTCTTCCACCCTCCCTCTTCTGTCGCCTCTCATACCAGTCTGACCCATCACTTCTGTGCTTCTCGCTCCAGCCAGCACTATGGTTCACCCTCAGTCTCCGTAGGTGGACACCGCTGATCAGCCTCTGGAAATCTTGGATCAAGCCTTGCTCTGTCGTGAGGATCCCATGTCTCCGCCTCCATTCATCAAATCCCAGACTCCACCTCGATCCTCCAACCTTGCTGTTCCACCTGGTCTCTCAGCTCCCTTACCCTCACGGCACGGCACAGCACGGCGCCCGCGACCAGGATCATCGTGTCAGGACCACTCCCCACGTATCGACGCGGGCATGAAAGGTTCAGTAGACTTTTTGCTCTAAATGAATGGTTACTGTCATGGTGTAAAGAACAGAAACTGCTCTT
>JAUMHP010000040.1:18822959-18839999 GCA_032361065.1 Enteromius trimaculatus
ATATATAGTGTGTGAAATTACCAAATGCTTGTCCATGCTTGTCCATTATTAAGAATTTATGTAATACTCATGTATTTTTTTTTTTTGGCTGATCCAACTGGTTTCTACTAGCTTCTGCTTTAATTACATCATACAAAATCTGTCCCTCAGTGTAGTCTGAAACATACCAAACACATGATAAGACGGCACAGGAGTCCTCCGGCTGTCTCCGGCACAGCTTTCTCCTCCGCATAGTCTTTATTAAATGGCAGGCCAAAGCCGGTATGTCAGGCCTGCCGTCCTCCCTTTGAAAGTATCTCATCAGCATTGATCTGCCTGCTTGCCCATGGGAGCAAAAGAAGCTGTAGAGATGAAAGCTGCCCTGTCTGCTGTCACCTACTGACATGCATCCATGCACTTACACATACACATGTCCTTGCCTTGTCCTCCCAGTTGTGCCTCAGTTGAAATAAGGTGAACTATTGTAGCTGGGAACAAGTCAAAAACTGCATGGTGTCTGCATGTTTACATTAAGAGAATGACATTTAAGGCCTTTTTAATGCTCAAAACTATAGGTTTGAATGAATGAATGCAGCAGTATAGTATATATTAGCCTAGAGCAATTTTATCAAAATGTTTTATTTTTTGTGAGATTTAACACTATACAATTTTAAAATCAATTGCATTATAAAACACTTATTAGAAAAGTAATTGTCTTGGTTAAAAATCTTTTTTTATTTGAAAACAACTGAGCTATTATCATGAAAATGTAAAACAAATTACTGCGAAAGCTTGTCAAATCCAATATTTGAAGCACTTCATTTTCTTTATTCATTTTTCTTTTTCTTCTGAGAATCTAATGTGATTTTCAATGAATGCCATGTCTTTGTTAGAGTCTGTTTTGTAAAATTCATAGGGTTTTGTCTGAGGAAAAATATAAGGATGCAGAAATGTTACAAATATAACCAACATTTCTGCCTCATAAAATGTTATATTGTCATATCCAGACAAATGCATATTAATCAAAAGTGTTTAATATTTTAAAATAATTTTTAAAGCTTTTTTCGAGTGGAACAATCTAAACATTGTGATGTTGATAAACAAACTTCGGCAGAAGCACGTATGAATAATTAGCCACAGCTGGCTCCACATATCTCCAATCAACCTATTTCCATTTATCCAATCAGATGCAAGCTTCCCCTCCTTAAGTATGCCCGGTTTCCTCCATTTTGTATCTTGTTTATGCATCCCTCCGCCTCCCCTTCTCCACCATCGGTCCGCACCTTCCTCCGCAGGGGGGCATGCAGGGTTCAAGCCGGACACTGAGCTCTGCCCTCACAAGGATTAAAACTACTAGGGCTCGGAGTCCGCCGAGCTCCCGGCTCGCTTCCCCGGACAGCAAGCCAAAGATGCTATTCTATTTTGCATTATCATGAAGTGTGAATTTGCCTACGACAAGGAGAACAACAATCATTAATCTGAGAGTTTCATAAGTTATTCCTCGACTGGTGCGTTTCATTTACATTTCCACTTTGTTTACATGAATAGTTTGACATTGAAATGCTCAACTTTTTCCACACTTCCTCTGTTCTTATCTTATACGTGTAGCCTGCAGTATATGTTTTGCCTAATATGCATGTCTGAAACTAGTAATGTTTCTCCTCCTTTTCCAAATAGCATTTTAAGGTTTGAAAAATGAATTTGAGACATTGCAATACTTATTTTGGACGCTTGAAAACCCCGTCCCTCTTACTTCAGACAAAGAAGACAGCCTGGGTTGAGGCATTTGCTGAAAGAGGAGAGAAGCGGCAATCTGTCCTTCCTGCTGCCTCCTGAGAGGCCCATTTGAAGCGCTGGAGCTTTGAGGGATGGAGGTGACTCAGAGAGATGTCAGAGTGGAGGGCACAGACTCAATCCCTCAGCTTTGTGCAGAAGGACAGGATCTGTGCCTGCCTCTCCGCCACGCTTGCAGCCAGATGCCAGTGTGCTGCATGTCAAACAGCCAAGCAGGGCCTCTATCCACCTGACACACGTACAAACACACGCAAATCCTTCCCCCATTTCAATGGCTCTCCTTTAGAGCTCCAAACTTCGGAAAGGCCCTCAGCTGACCGTGCCTCGTCTCCATTCTTTGTTCTGTCTCCAGGCGTATTTTCTTTTTCTTCTTCTCATGCAGCTCAGCGGTATCTAGAGGTCCTTGTCACAGACTTGCAAGCTTCACCACTTCAGAAGAAGAGGCCAGATGGACATTAGTCAAGATAGTAAATTAACTTTTCAGCAACGACACATGCAATTGATCAAACTGATAAAAAAGAGATTTGTTAAATTGTGTTCTTTTGAACTTTTTTTCAAAGAATTCTGAAAAACGTCACTGTCTCCCAGAAAGTTTAAACGACAACAAAAAAATAAACAAATAAATTATAAATAAATGTGACACGGAAGACTGCAGGCTGCTGGAAATCACATGAATAAATAACATTGATTTTAAAATAGATTTTTTATTACAGTATTGCTGTTTTTACTGTTTCAGAGTACAGTCAATTTTCAAAAATAAGTCTCATAAAAAACTGAAAGGTCTCTCATAGCCTTCTGTTTACATCTAATTAAACATGGAACCAAGAAAAAGAAGAAAAAAAAAAAGAAAAAGAATTTTATAACTCCCAGTGGTACCCTGTCTTAACTTCTTTTGCTTTTCTTTGGTTCTTTCCTGGAGAGGAAAGAGATCCAGACTTTTTCCTCTCTACTAGTCGTCCCTTGCATTTGTTTTTGTGGCAGCTTCCCCTTTGGGAGTTAGCTGGGCCAGCAGAGGTTGTTTCATCATTGGTGGCGCAAAAAATAAGTGTCTCTCTGCCGATGCTAAGAGACGAGAAGTTACTTGACATTTCAGATAACTATGACCTCATAGACCTTGTATATTGTATATTCATTTTGGTGTGATCTGCTGATTTTAGAATTCGTAGATTTGATAATAGTTATTAGTCCTGATAAACGATTAATCCTATCCAAAATAAAAGTTTATATGTGTGCTGTACAGTATATACTGTATTTATTTGGTATATATACAGTAAATAAACAAACATCCATGTATATATTTTAGAAAAATATGTTATATTTATAAATGAAATATAGGGATTTATAATATAAACTCCAAATAAAATAGACATATATATATATGTAAATATAAACTACTGCTACTACTACTAATAATAAAAACACATGTATTATTATTATTATTACTACATTTTTGTTATTTTATGTTTTAAGAACAAATGTTGAATGTTAACATGGAGTAGAAATGAACTCCCTTCAACTCATCTCTGGTGTTTATGTCTAAGCATAGAATGAACACTCATCTTTCAACCAGTATTTTTACAAAGCAAAAAGTCTTCTATCTTCATCAAAGGTGAAAGGCATTATGCCTCAGGAAAAAAAAAAAAAAAAAAAATACTTCAAGAAGAAAGCACAAACAGCAAGCCACATGAACTGCTTATTAGACAAGTTCAACAAGTAGAGAGACTTACAAAAACCTACAAGAATATTCTAGACTGAAAAAAAAAAAAAGGAAAAGATTGAATGAAATGTATGCACTCAGTATGCACATATTTAGAGACATATTTCGACTGGAAGGGGTAATTTTTATTTGTCCAGCATTATGTATAGCTCATTCTCATTTTCTTTATCAATATTCTTATTACCTCTCAAAAGGGTGATTAAATCTTGCAGACATGCAGATTGAGACAATGTGACCTTTAAGTGAGTTTATTTTAGTGCTGTGAGGTTGGAGCCAGTTTTTCAGTTCAGTGGAGGAAATGGGTTGATTGGCTTTTCGGCCCTCCTTTCATTTGCATGATGTTGTTTGTGACTCATACATCCATCAAATCCTGCATACTGACATAGATCTCAGTACATAGTTTCTGATGATTTCTACATTTTTTCCCCCCTCTCTTTTTCTTTCTCAATGAATACAATGCAGTTTAACGGATATGGTTTATTTAAGGCATCCAGTTGTATGCTTTCTTTTTTAGTATGCCTTACCATGAGCAATGGACCAAAGTGTAATCAGATTTAATGACTGATGTCTTGCCTCGAAGCTTGCTAATTTTCACAGTTCCCCCACTTGTGAGTCGTTTTCAGATATTGGAAAATCAAACAAAGCCCCAAAAAAAAGCTTTTCTTTGTCACCGGGCAAAATGCGTCGACTGACTCTCGTGTAACTAATGTAGCCATTTTACTCTTCCCCAGTGCTTTTATTTTCCCTCCAAGATAGCTTTAACACAACATTTTAGCCTTTTTATGCATTTCAGAGTGCAAAGGATATGTCAAGCTTGGAGTTTGAAAGTGTGGAGCAACAAACAGCGCCGGGCCAGAATCTGAGCATGAGTAATCAACCACCAACACTGAACACAATTAGCCCCAAATACACCAGTTCTTACCATCCTCACATTCACATTCTTCATTTATCCAGAATATTCTCTTTCTATTCTTTAGTTCATGTGCATGTAATCCCTTTTCATTCCTTTGCTAAACATAAGCAGAAGCTTAATGGCTGAGGCAAAGGCCATTTTATCATTTCAAAACCCATGGAGAAGGATTATGACAGGCATTTTTGGTTCGGTACATCTTGTTACCTTCTATCAAATTGTGAAATTGTGTCAGTCACGATAAACCAACCACAAAGGTTTATGTAAAGGCCTTTCTGTTTGTGTCTGCGTTACTCGCGTCAAAAATTAGATCTCCATTTTTTGAGCTACTATGGGAATCTCTCAAGTGTTAGAAGAATGATTCAGTGTTTAATTAGCCACTGAACCCTTCAAGAGATAATTATTCTTGCTGCATCCAACATGTTATTCAAGCTCCTCCTGTGCTGAGCAGTAAACAGAAAGTGTCTGTGAAACTGAAGTTGTGACACACACTAATTAGTCATTTTTCCACTGTTGTCTGCACTGGGGTGCCGCTGTGAATGCATTGGATATGAGTCAAGAACTTGGAGCTGTCAGCGGAGAAGGCTTCTACAGTACTTTGAAGTCTGAAAAACGCTTGTTGAAAACTATCTAATGTCCCTGCCTGTCCTTTTGTGAAGTATCTGTAATTGTTGATGATGTAGTGAAGAATTCTGCAGCCGTTCTCTGTGAAATTCTTACCATTTACAAAGGTCCCCTTAAGCTGTTTTTGTGTTAAATGAGAAAGTATCAAGTAGACATTACAAATTGTAGCTTACTTAAATGTTTATTTAATAAAAAAAAAAAAAAAATAATTGTACATGAAAATATAGGGTATAACAATGTATGGAGCTATAAAAAAAGACATTTTGATAAACATCAAAACAAAAGTATTTTACCAAAAACAGCTTTGTTACTACAGAAGAAAATTTTGAAATGACATGTGGGTGCGTAAACAATGAGAGAATAATTTTTTTTTGGTTGAACTATCTCCTTAACATTATTGTTATTATTATTATTTTTTTTAATTAATTAAATTATACTCTAAATAAGAACTAAATCTGCCAGCAGGTGGTAGTAAATTACTGATTTATTCAGGAGTAAAGTAAATGACTCTGTTTATGAATGTGTTTTTAAATCGTTGATTCACACGATTTGTTCAAAATGCAGATTTATTCAGAAACTAGACGTGCAGTGTTGCTTGGAGACGCACAGCCATACTGCTGTGACTTTAAATTGAATTAGGTTCACTGCTAAATGGAACAAGAATGATTAAACTTGAGATATTCGGGACTAACTGCACTCGTGTAAATCTGCTCTTGCTGCTCCTATGATATCGATTATCGTATAGAGTTGTTGCCCTGCTTCATATTTGTCAACAGTCAAGTGTATGAAATTTAAGATGATGTACATGTTTGGGGGCGGGGCCAGTATGTTAACTACAATTTTAATTGTGTTATTATTATTATTTTTTAAATAGCTCAATAATTCACATATTAATCTGACAGCCTTACTAATTAATTAATTTAGGTTCACTCAGTTCACTCATCTGGTTTATATTCCCTTTTGTAGCCTATAGTTATCACATCTACATATTACATATACTTTGTACAAATAACTTTGTATGGCCAATTTGCCATAAATAGCATATTTGGAAGTGTCAGTTACTATAAATGTGGTCTCCATGTCTCTTCAAGGAGCCCCGAAGGGCTTTCTGGGCTGTGTGTCTTAAAAGCTCATTAAATTCCTCTTGGTTACTATATTAAGAAACCATCTTGGACATTATATAACTCTGGATAACCAAGTTCATAAACTGCCTTGTAAATAGTTCCATAAACTCAGTCCTCTGACCCCATCTGGACATTATCTCACCTCCAACAGCTTTTATTTTCAACACAATATCGTGTTCTGGTAGAATATGTGCCCAGAGGGACATAGTTAAAACGCAGAGGACACCTGCTAACATCTGGCTAAAAGCTAGACCATCCCAGTAATCAGCACTAGCTATAGAGACTCACTTCTTGGGAAACACTGAAGGCAATTAGTTTAAAAGGCATTACTTGACATTTAACTCCTGGCCTCTTTATGAGCCAGTGAATAGCTGACATTTGTATGTGACTGAGGCATCGCTGGACTGCAATTTGGCTGGCAGAAGGGGTCCCAGACCCGCAGACTGGGCCAAGGCTGTCTGCACCCGGACTCAGAGCAGACATCCTAAAGGGGAAGGCAGTAGGTCAGGGTGAATCTTTAGGCAACCCAGAGCTCCGTAATTGGCAGAGAACTATGAATGTACTGTACAGTCGAGAAGAGTGTGAGGTAAAATTCTTCCACTACTGCTGGATGAGGTCAAGGTCCTCTCCTAGAAGGAGAAATGTATCTATCCAATGCAGTATATCTTTCTGAGGCACGACCGAGTTAAGTACAACCTAGTGGTTGAAGCTCTATATAACCAAAAGGTTGCAGATTTAAATTGTTCAAGGAGTGATGTATGGTTTTAAACTCAAGTTCTAGGGAGACTGAATCTGTATAATATACATGAATCATCTGCAGTCATTAGTAACTACTGTATAGTATCAGATTTGCCTGAATATGGCAGTTAGAAAGATTTTATTATAAGAATGAGCTCCCTTTCTGGCCATGCACAGACTGTTAAGTGTGAAGTGAAATCAAAACAGACACTCAATTTTATTGAAAGTAAACATTTAATATTGTCTTATGTATTGCAATAAAATGTGCTTAAGACTTAAAATAACTGTTTCAATAGTTGTTGAAAGTGTAATGCATTTTTCATTACTTCAGTCTTCAGTGTCACATGATCCTTCAGAAATCATTTTAATATGCAGATTTGGTACGTTTTACAGAGTTTATATAAATTTCTTTGAATATCATTAATTTAGCAATTTTTTGGTTTGCAGATTGGCTTACGTTGCATACATTTATCAGTTCACGCATGGGAATTGAACCCAATCAAACCTCGGTTGAACTGTTTGAGCTAGAGAACTATATTATATTCAAATTATCATGCCGCATCCTGCTTTCTACCTTAATTCAAATTCAATTCAGGTTCAGCAATTGAGTTAAAATTTATAAAGCATTGTCAATTCAAGTCTGGATAGCACACAATCCATCGTGCTGAATGGCTTATGGTAATGCTTTACCTGTTGCAGAGAACCGCTTTTTGTCAGTTGCTACTTTTGTACTGAGGAAATTTTAGATGAAATGGAAAGGTGCCACCAGTTTTCAAACACTTCATGACTTATGAATAATAAGTTTAGGAATATACTAACAAACAAACCCCAAAACTACATCTACAAATGTGTAAATGCAAAATGTTAAAAGGAAGCTTCACAGGATCCCCCTTTCACTCAATCATGATTCTTCTTCTTCATAAAACACTCTCTCAGTTTTAAAGAAAGCTCAAATAGCAGCGCAACCCTGGATTAGTGCACATAACAAGGATGTCAGCAGTGTTCTGATATAATATAGTGCCCTGACTCAGAGATGTATGGCTGGGGTTGATTTATCGTGCGTGAAACGCTGACTACAGGTATTGGCAGGGCTTACGTGACCCTGTGCCTCATGTCACACATACATAACCGGCTAATGGTGATGGATCTCCTGCGCTGACTGCAAATGCAATCTATTTTCATGACATCTGTCAATCAAGCTGGGCTCACCGTAATCAATTTCACTTCTTGCTAGCTCTCTGAAGCACTGTGCGTCCTACTCCCATGGGAGGAGGGAGCTGTTTTAGGCTTGGTTTTGTTGAGTAGGAGCAATTGCCTGCAGCTTTCTTCTCTGCTTTAATATGATGCTCCCCAAATTTGTTTTTATCTAAATTGCTGCAAGTATTAGCTCTAGCTGTGACCCCTGTAAACTGAAATGAGAATTGATTTAGCTGAAAAGAGCTTCCAGTTTATGATGAGGATTCTTCCACTCCCTTGACAAATAGCCTGATACCACACACACACACACACACAAAACAAAACACTACTATCACTAACAACAAAAACAAATGGGAATGCACTGAATGCCTCCAGCTAATGGCCATGAAGGAAATATAAATTAGCTTTGCTAAAAAGATCCAATTAATACAATTAGGATTCTCATTCTCTGGGATGAAAAGCATTGGAAGTTAACTGAGGACAGGGGCCGGTAAACTTGGGCACATGTGCCACTATTGGCACGCGAGCAAGAAACAATGTAATGAGTGGCCATGTATACAAGAAGTGTATGATTGAAAAATATTTGAAAATCTTAACACACACACACACACACACACATATACATATATATATATATATATATACACACACATACCCTAGTAAAAAAGTAATATATTTAAAATATATTAATTTCAAACGAAGTGTACTGTAGTTCAAATCTAATACAATACTCACCCACAGACAACTCGAAACCTACTGAATAATATTGCTTTTGTTTCCCTAAACATTTTAATTAAACTTTTAATAGGAGTATTACCCCAAAAACATTTGGAGTATTACTTGTGCAAAATGCATATTTCTTAATAAGCCTAAAATGTGTGTTCATTTCATTTTCAATAAAGATTGTTTAATATCGTTTAACACTGATGAGCCACGGGGAATCCCGCCACACTCCCTCACTTGATGGACTGGAACGCTTCCTCCACTTCGGTAGTCCATGTCACCTTCTCCGGAAGCCCCTTCCTGGTCAGGTCTGTCAGAGGGGCAGCTAAAGAGGAGAAGCTGGGAATAAAACACAGATAGTAACACACCAACCCCAAAAAGGCCCGTACCTGGGTTTTGGTGGAAGGCCGAGGGGCCTCCAGAACCGCCTTGACCTTTTTTTCTTGGGGCTTGATCAAGCCACGTCCAACTGTGAAACCCAGGTACTGGGCCTCCGACATGGCAAGATGGCATTTGCGGGGGTTGGTGGTGAGTCCGGCCCTCCGGAGATCCGACAGCACCCGCTGAAGTCGATCCAGATGGTCCTCCCACGCCTCCGAGTGGACTACGATGTCGTCGATGTAGGCTGCCGCGTGGACCTGGTGCGGTCGGAGGACGACATCCGAGGCCCCTCTCTGTACAGACTCAAACATTTTCAAGTAGCAATCAACATCATCATCGCCTTGGGAATAAGGCGGGTGGCAGCGCAGGGATCCGGAAGCGGGATGGCTTGAGCAGCCGCGAGGCTCTTTCCATGACACATTCTTCGAATCTTTCTTGCCTCTCCGCAAGGCGATCAAAACACGCTTGCTGGCGGACACTAACCTCTGTGAGGTGCACCAACAATTCCTCCATCTCGCTCCATCTTGTGTCCAGGTGTTCCTGATGACTGCCAGGGCGATGCTGATGAGCTACGGGGAATCCCGCCACAATATATTTATATTTACAAACATATAACATAGTGTATTTATTTTTTTCCTTCCTTTCTTTTCCTCAATATATGAGTTTTCAATATCTGATACATTCTTTTTGATGTAATTTTATAATCATTGTGACTGCTGCTTGTTTTAAAACTTTGAAATAGAGTATTAAAATCTAAAATTAAGTAGGCGATTTCAGAAACTTTAAAAACTTTGAATTATTGTTGTTTTATTTGTGTGTGTGTGTGTAAATTTACAAAATTTTCATTGAGTTTATAGTTTTATGTATGGACAAACAATGCAGTATATCAAATGTACTAAACTGACTGGGGGATTTCAAGGAAACATATTTTAAACAGTAAAATTAGCTGTCACATTATTCTCAAAAGAATTTTAGATTTTTTGTCTATATTGGCTACCGTTGCTTTACCAATTGCAATGTTTTTAATGTAGGACATTCAGGGAACCAGCCGGGTCTCTGTTGATAATTTCTTTCACCGTACATTGCTCTTTGAAATGTGTAATACAGTAGCCTTTTATGTCTGTCTTTGTACAGTTGCTCGAAATTAAATTTTATATGAGACTGTGGTGATGTTTTCTTCTTTTTTTTACTCTTTCATATGCTGCAATTCAATTTAGTGTTTACTTCACACAGTGTTTTGTGTCACTGGATTGTCGTCATTATTTAAAGGATAGCTCTCACAGAACCACATGTGTGCATATTGATTTCAGGGGATGTTTTTTTTTTTTTTTTCCCAGTGTGCATTTGTTGTTATTGAGCAGGAAATAGTTACAGATAATTATGGTAAGCTCATAAAATAGTAATTTAAAGTGAAAAAACAACAACAACAAAACGTTACAGCAGGCACTACCTCTTCAAACAAAACACCCCTGGTAGAAATCAACAAACAATGTCACGCGTTGACATCAGAAAAAAGTGACATTTAAAAGTCTACGGTACTGTCAGCTTATAAAAATTTTTACACGCGGTCCAGACGACAGATGTGCATTTTTTTTTAAAGGTTACTAACGTCTTTTTGTATATAGCATTGTAAATAACACCAGTGCTTTACTGTCGGCTCCATTTCTCTTGGGCCCTGGGTGATATTTATGTTTTGTGGGGAGCTTGGGGGAACATCTTCTTTCAAACTTCAGAAACGCAAACTCTGCAACTCTGGCTAGCAAGTATGTCCTATTTCAGGTTTCTCATCTGGAGGTCATTCTTTCTCTGCCCACCTTCCTATTTTTGGGAAGATACAGAGAAAAAGTACAACAAGACGATTAGAAAAAGAAGAAAAAGTAAAAGCTTTGTGTGAGCTTTTCATCTCAAAGGCCTCAGTCTAATTCTCTTTCTACGTATTTAGTAATTAATTAAACTAATAAATCACTCTCTCTAAAAATTGGAGCGCAGTTCATCTGTTAATTCTTAAGTCATTTTATGGAGTTTCTTGGCCTTAAATAGACTTTTCACCAGCTTTATCAGAGCTACGTGTTACTTGAAAACACAGACATAATTCTGAGTTCACCTTGAGTTTGAAGACAAATACAAACTTCTCCCAAAAACAAACTTTTTTACAATTGTTTTTTTTTTTTTTTTTTTATGCTATTTCAGGTCTTCAGCACCTTGTAAGAAAGATACTTAATTTCATATCTTTACATTAAGTACCGTAGAACAGCGTCCATTGGTCTTCTGAAGGAGTTTGATCTGTTCTGTATGTTCTTGAGTGACTGCATTTTCTCTAATTCTCCATTGCTGTATCAGCTGGAGCTTGTTTGTGAACCATTTCAAGTTTCTTTTTCTGTAACACCAAAGATAATGTATATGGACTATTTGTGGTGTACACAAACATACTGTAGAAGATCTTGACTAATGCTGGCTCTAATATTTCCTGTAGATAGTGTGAGTTGTGTTTGGCCATGCTGAACTTACCACCTTGGTGTTGGAATGGGAGGGTGATATGATTTTGTACTATTTGTCTAAAAGGTTGGGGTTAGGCATACACAGCAAAAAAATGGATCTAATGTAATCTTACCAAGTATTTTGTCTTTTTTTTTGTCAAAATATCTAAAAATTATTTTCAATATTAAAACAATATTTAAGCTAATATTTAGCTTAAAACAAGTAAAAATATCTGCCTGTGGATAAGTAAAAATATTCATAAAACAGGAATATTTTACTTGTGCTCACTCCGAAGTGCATACTAACATGCATCCGGAGCCAGGATTGGTTCGCAGCCATCGACCTGAAGGACGCGTACTTTCATGTCTCGATTCTGCCTCGACACAGATCCCTTCTTCGGTTTGTGTTCGAGGGTCGAGCATATTAGTACAGGGTCTTACCCTTTGGCCTGTCCCATGCACTCCACGATGTAGTGGAGGGTAAGTCCCTCGGAAAGCACCATCTCTCCGCGTAACGCGCCCTCAAGGGTGTACATATGGGTGTTCCCATATGTAACATCGAAGTGATTAGACTGAAACGGTTACGAACATAACCCACATTCCTAACGTGCCACGACTCTGAGGTCACGCTGACGCCGGCTCGGCTCTTCAGCAAAAGACTGCATGTGCACTGCGCTCGTGCCCTCTTTTACTCGCGTAGTGATGAGGTGCACCTGAGCCCAATCAAGTGCACGCCAGTATTCATTGGCATTTTGTATAAAGCTTAAAGGCAATTGGTCTTTCTGGCAAGTTCCCATATGTAGCGTCTCCGCTCCCTCCTTCAGGGAACGTGGGTTACATTCGTAACCTAGACGTTATGTAGTAATTAAATTTAAATTTTGTATCAAGCAAACAAATATGTGTATATAATGTTTGTACAAAAAGACTTGCTATTTATTTAAAAAGTATTGCCCTATATATATTTAAAATATATTTATTTCATATTAAGTATAGGAATGAACTCATTTCTTGACATATTTCTCAAGACTTACTGATGTAAAATTAAAATGAATCTTTATTTGAAATACAATGCACATTTCTTAATAGTTTTAAAATCAATAAGGATTGTAAGATCTTAATATTAGCCTTTAAAAGCAAGATATTTAAAGTAATAGTTTCACTTTATAATTTATATCAAAAGTATTTTTATTAAGCACATAAATGTTTAAACGTTAATCTCTAGTATACTATCACAAAATAAGTTTAGTTATTTTTCCACTAGGGTGCACATTCCTAGCTTTTCAAAGTTGCAAAGAAACTAGTTGCGTAGAAGAGCAACATCTCAGTTTGTTTATCTCACCGCTCAGAAATGCTGAAAACAAAAAGGCAGTCAGTCACTGACAACGATCCCTCACAGAGAGTGCTGCTTGACAGAGGTAATGACAGACAAATGTCGTCTGGACATATTACACACAAAGCTAAGTGTGACATTAAGTTGTTAAAAGATTGCTTTTTATTTTTTATTTTACTGACTCTAGAAAAATTATAAACAAAACAAAGCAATTTGCTGTTAAGGTCATTGAAATGCTAAAATTTATTACTTTCATAATGTTAAATTGCTGTAATTACCCTTTTTATCCTGAGAAATTGTAAAAAAACTTTTCTTTTACATTGGCAACACTGACCTTTAGAATATTCCGTGTCAGATCTAAAAGAACATAAGTGGTATCGCCTTGGTTACTGGTTACAAATTCTAAACTATTTTTATGGGCCGAAATTTTGTCATTAGCCTCTTGGAATCAAACGATCTCTGTGATGTGCATTGAAATGCTGAACATGTAACTCACTAGCACAAGATGTGTTTCAGAGACAGAGAGTGCAATTACAATATCCACTCAATTTTTATTCCTCCAAGACTTATTCTCTTCTTGGAGAATGCATGTGGAAGTCACCATGCTGCAAACAATTAAACAGAAGACCATGTTCTTTGTGGCACAAAATTAACAGCTGTTTTGCCTGTTAATTGAAATGAATCCCAGTTGACCAGGAAGGAGCCAATTCACTTTTCGCTTTCTTCTAAATGGGTGGCACTGAGGGAGACATTTGTCTTTTCTCACTCGATAAAAGAACACTCATGGTGCAAATGATCTCTTCTCTGCCTCAAACTGTAAATGTATTCTGATACATTGCTCGCAGGAAGTGTAGCGTGTTTTGTCAATGTCGTCTCTTTTCCCTTTTGGGATAGAAGCTATAAGCAAGGGTATAATGAGATCATAGAGAGGCATTATTTAAACTCTGATTGTAACTTCTGATGCGGCTGAATATTAACTAGACACAAAGGACACAAGCGTTTTTTCCCTTTTCTTTCTTTTTCCTAAATGTTTTTCTGTGTTACTGATTGAGATCCTCTTCACTCTACTGCACCGTGTCTTTGTCTTTGATTGCCTTTGATTATTACATTTTGAATATCACAAGGATGCATTATTTAAGTTGTAATTAATTCAGCTTAGCTACCATGGAATAAAAAAGGAAAATAGTTCTTTTAAAATTGCAGTATAAAATATGTTGACTGTAATTTTGATAAAAACAAATAATGATATATAATATATTTACATTTTTTAATTATTATATATTTACATTACATATTTTACAGTATTATTTTTCATTTTGGGCTTGTTCATTTTTATAAAAAAAATAAAACAAAACAAAACAAAACATAGAAAACAAACAAACAACAACATTTTTTTTGTGTGTGTTATTTAACAGAACTTGATAGGCTAATCTTATTATTTTAACTTGTAGCAAAGAATGTCTGACTATTACATTTGGTAATATTAGTTTGATTGTATATTTAGTTTGTTAGCGATACATGATTGTGTGTGTTTGTGTGTTTTACACTATTAATCCAATCATCAAGGCCTGCGTTTCTTCATAGATAAACATTCATGTCTTGTGTTGTCGGGGCGCAAGGAATGGAGAAACAGTTGAATAATAGGGTGTTGGTATTAGCTCACAGCAATTCCATTGAACTCCAGTGACCAGAACTCAATTGGCGGCTGTTTCCATTTGACGAGCGATTAACCAGGAGCTCGCTGCCCAAGCAATTGACCTGTCACCAATGCGAAGGCTGTGCCTGATAAGCTTGCAGGTGAAGGGGGAAGAGGATGTGGAGATTGATGCAATTAGCCTAATGAGTACACAGAGTTACAGCCAGTGCCGCTGGAAGCTTCGTTTACCCACAACCGCAAACCAGCAAATGCAAAATCTGATTACCTTGTTTGCAGATCCAGCAGACAATCTTGCTTCAACCTTAACCCACAATTCACTCACTAGAATATCAATGGGATTTTTTTCCACTTTTACTTGACGTAATGATAGTGTTTATCAGGAAAACACTTTGTTTTTAGGCACCTGTTCCAAGGCTATGATTATTTAATGTGTAACAACTGAATGTGAACCACAAAAGGGCAAAAGTGTATTTTGAACAGAGACAAAGATAAATCATTTGATTGCTTACTGCTGCACATTTTAGTGCGTGCATTCTGAATTTCGACAACATGTGTTATGTAATCACATTGGAACGTTCAGTGTGATGTTAGTGAAAGTAATGACCCAGAGTTTACACAGCAAATCTGCAAAGATTCCCTTTACAACAACAACAAAAATAAATAAATAAAATAGGTAAAACAAAGATGCAAAGATGTTAAACATTTTTTAAGTTTAAGGAGAAAATTAGATTTTTTTTGCCCAACTCTGCTTTTTGGATTCTGAAGCGGTCTCATATGACACAAGCCCAGCAGCTTAACCGCAGCTGCAGCTGCCATATGCCCCAGGAGCCTCTGAAAAGTTTTGAGAGGGGTCGCTGTTTTGTGAATGAATATGTCTAGGCATTTCAGCATGGCCTGCGAGCACGCTGGTGAGGCGGGGGGTCATTTGGCTTCGATCATCATCGAGAGTGGCGAGGGGAAAGGAGCCTGAGCACCTGGTCAGTTCCTCATGTACCTCCGGGAAGAAAGGCACTGGAGGGGAAGGCGCCTGAGCTGGGGTCCTGAATCCCAGGTACCAATCATCGAGCCGCGAGGGGTCGGCCGAAGGCACACACGGTACCTCCAAACTGATTTCCTCGGCATGGAGGAGTGTAACATATTTTAGCTCATTAAGGGAAATATATATAAATAATTACTATTAATAATGATTAATTGCAATTATTTATATTAGTTGCCAGTAGTAACTGTACACTCAAAAAAATGACTCTTTCAACTAACTTAATTCAGTTATGTTATCATGCATCCTAATTGTGTTTTATTTACATGAATGGAATTTGTTGAATTTATGCAAACTCTTTGGGTTGTGTTAACACCATAGAATTAGGTAGAATCTATTTGAAATTGTTGCTTCACTGTAACTTAATCTAATTAAGCTTAGTGAACAAAGCATGTTTTTTGTGTTTAAGGAGACGATCACAATTTGTGTGTCACCGTTCCAGTGGTCAGTGTGTGCTTTAGTTGGGCTCTTTACTCAAATATTAGTAGAATTAAATTTTGTTTTGGCTGCTGTAATTGAGTTATAACAGCCAGACAAACGAAGTTGATAATGATTTTGCTGAATCATTGAATGTTTTTAAAGACTGTTATCTGCATTCTGTATTTTGTGATTGCACAGCTAAACATCCTACGTTTTTCTCACGTTTCCTTTTTTGCTGTTCTGATCCTCGCCATCCCAAAAAAAGAAATCTTTCCATAAGGCACATGCAGAGATCAAGAATCAGCGTATGAATCTCAACAACGGTGACAAACCACATACTGTATCAGAAACAGATCAACTCTGAACATACAAATAACACACTAATAAAAACATCACATAAAACAGCAAAAATAATAGAAAATTGTAAGAATAAAAGAAACACAATTATGCTCATAATTTATTCATGTTGCAATGCATGATGGGAACTTTTGATGAGTTTTAATTGGTGGCTCTCAAAATGCACTGCATCATTTGATGGTCACCATTCTTGAGATTCATACACTGACTCTTGATGTCTGTGTGTGCCTTTACAGAAAGATTTTTTTTTTAGGGATCAGAAGAGCCTAAAAGGAATCCTTTCAAAATGTGTGGAACACACCAGGTGTTTAGCTGTAATAACAAAGCTCTCATTGTCAATAAAGAACATACAGTACGACACAGACAATAGAATCTAAGTTGAGCTCAGAGACTCAAGGAAAATAAAACAAAAAGCTAACAACGAGCATAATCATCATCACCTGATGAGTTTCACTCTTAGTTTGTCTGGCTGTTATGACTCAATTACAGCAGCCAAAACAAAATTTAATTCTACTAATATTAGAGTAAAGAGCCCAACTAAAGCACACACTGACCACTGGAACGGTGACACACAAA
>JAUMHP010000040.1:18840099-18850784 GCA_032361065.1 Enteromius trimaculatus
TAATTTCAGCGATTAAAACCTTGTATTTTACTCTTTTCTTCACATAAAGACATTGTATGGCTTCAGAAGGACTTGAACTGCAACAACTTGTTTGTAATGTTTTTTTGTTTGTTTTTTTTTACTGTTTATGGTCAGTTTTTTTCTGCACTCAAGCCCTCTTATACTCACGTAGTGATGAGGTGCACCTGAATGCAATCAAGTGCACGCCAATATTCATTGGCCTTTTGTATAAAGCTCAAAGGCGATTGGTCTCTCTGGCGAGTTCCCATATGTAAGTGATTCGACTGAAAGTGTAACCTTCATTTCTTTTCGATTAAGACATAAACACACTGTACTTTTATCTCTTGCAGCCAGTTTTCATTCCTGTTAAAAATGAACTACCTAACTAACTAAGGTCTTCAGGCTGCCTGAATATTCAAGTTAACATTAAATCCAGATGTTTTTTTTTTCTTCCCCATTTTTGTTCTTCGTGTTTTACCAAATGTAGAATTTAATCCTTTTGTGAGGGAGTCTTTCCTTCCGCACAATGTCCTTTAATCCTAATGATTCTGATATGTGGCTTACCTTTATGTTACGTGGGCGCACATGAGAAAGCCCGGGTTAGTTGTAAGCCTCTACAAATGGATAAGGCCTTTACGAAGTAGAGGAAATCAATTGAAAATGGTCCAAAATTGTTTATGACTTAAGCTATAGCCATTTTTCCCCAGATTGTGTCACTGAACAATATTGCTATATATTCCAAAGCCCGATTAGTCTTATTAGTAGGTTGGTTGGTCATGGGTGGGCGGCACCCATTAAAGCTCATCCAGAGCTTCTGATACAGTGGAATGAGCTCATGCCTTGTGTTTATGAAGCATTGTTTGGACACACACTGCTGTAAGTCAATGCCAGCAAAGGTTAGACCCCTCCCCCGCACCCCCCAGCTGCTTGCAAATTGTTGCCAAGCAGTGGGCAACCCTGTTGGCATGACGACAAGTGTTTGTTTCCACACAGCCAGGGACTCTAAATAATTCTGGTGTCGTGGCGGAGAAGGAGACAGCTTGTGAAACAGAAGGCAGACTAGCAAATATGTCCAGGTTCGTTGGGTTATGAAATTTGTTGATGGTCCAGTGGCATTTTGCATTGTTATAATTTCAATCATTTTCTTTGTAGGAAAAACAACAACAACAAAAAAAAAGGTAATCATTTAATTGAAATGAATGAATGAATAAATAAATATGATCTCTATAACTTTTTTTCTCCTATGGAAAATTGAGCTAGTTCAAAAATTAAGGATAGTCGTTGATTTAATCTTTATTTCAGTTTTTTTTATTTTTTTTTATCAATGGGGTCCAGTGTTGTTTTTTTTTTATTTTTTATATATATAGTATCATTAAATCATAAAGTTACATTCCTGTATCTTCTGTTTTAATTATTTTGTTTTAAGCAAGATCTAATGCTTTACAAATTCTTGGCAGATACAAAATTTAACATATCTGAAAACACCATATTCCAAAAAAAAAAAAAAAAAAATTCCTTTTAGGGACCAAGGAGCATATAAAAAACAATTCTGATCAAGTTTAGAATGTCTAATGAAGACTTCTCGAGTATTTGATTGGTTATGAAAGACATGAAAGAAGACGGTAACAGAAAACCTTTTGGGCACTTCTTCTTTGGCTGAACATTTAGTGAGGATAATGAACATTTTACAGCTCCTTGAGAGCAGCGTAAAAGACCCATCACATTTTAGAATTTTAATGCCTGTCATGTTTGACTATTTTACTGCTCTTTACATTCACTTGTACATTTCCCGAGTGTGACCAGCATGCAAATCACAGCTCTGCTTTAAAGAACGCTTGAAAGATGGCTTTTTCAAGGTTTTCTGGGTGATTTAACATATCACTTAAATGCTCTTCTTAAATGTTTATTCTTAGATAACTGTATAGCACGACCATGATATTAATATTTTCCAATCCTTACACTGAACAGTTCAATGTTCCTTCTCCAAATGTCTCTTACCACCAAACATAAGCATTAAGTGCATTATAAGCATTTTATTGTGTTTTATTTTGAAAAGGGTCATCGACTGAGAAATCAACATTTCCTTAATCTTTTGATATATTAGAGGTCATTGGACTCTAAAAAACCTTCTGCAAGTTCTTGAACTCAAACAGAAGCCTATTGCTACTAAATTATGACATATTTGATGTGAAAATCTTGATAACATTATAAATGGACCTCAGAGAACAGAACAAAATGAAGAAAGGCAGTTCCTGACCACTTTAAGCAGACTTTCATGAAGTATGGCGTGCATAAAAGCCTCAATTTCTTCCTGTGGATATTCTCTTTTAAATGAGCTATTAGATTCATGCAATACAATTCGGAAAGTTTAAAGTTATTACTATTACAAAAGAGTCTTGCTTAGAATATCATATTGTGTCCAGATGTCCATACACACTTAAAACCTATTCACACCTATTTTGGTGAGGCAGTTAATGTTTCTTTCTTGTGTGGTGGACGACAAAAGCTGTGATGTTGAAATGATTGATAAATGACTGTAAAACACTACTCTGACAAGCCTAAGAGACTTTTGACACCATAGCCAATAATCAAGCGAGCTCTGACTGCTTTACCTGTTTTTAAAATCTTGTGCATTTACAGCTTTCATGTGACAAAGATGATTTATGAACTGTCACACTCTGTAATCTGGAGCAGTTCCCCTGCAGAGCTAAAGACAGGAACAACAAAATATGAGCTTTTTGTGGAATAATTTCATGCTGTTTAATGGAATGAAATGAGAAAAGACATACAAATTGCCCTCAGTAATGTTTCATTATCAGAGAGTAATATATGTATGACTGGACGTGTCTTCAATTATGCACACTTTTCTTTTTTATTAAGATAAGCTAGTTTCAGTTGCTTGTGCATGTGTGTGTGTGTGTTTGTGTATTTTTTTGTTGTTGCGGTTGGAATTGAGCTGGCAGATACTTTCAGCATCTTTTTAATGTTCAGCAATTTTATTGATTTGTCATTATTTTGTATAGTCACGGAATGAAATCTTTAAAAGACTCTGTGGATGATCTCTCTCACTCAGTATAAGTCAGACATCATTGGTTTTGTCATTTAGCAGCAGTTTAAGCACATCCATGGCTTGTTTTCTCCCAGAAGATGAAGCCTTGAGGTAAAGAGTTCAGAAAATGCCACGTCCCCTCGTTCTGACCTTTCAGGCTTGTGTTTCCAGACTGGAGGCTCAGTCACGTCAGCAGTTTGGTTCAGCGCACATATCTCAAAATGACTTCATGCTAATTGTGCATTAATTCATTACGTGGTTCTCTCACCATCCTGTGTGACACAAAGCCTTTAAGGCCAATTCATCAAGATTTGCCATGCTGTTTCATTCAGATGAGCTGGTTCTCTCCTGTTTTTCAGTAGGTTTTTATACCAGATGTTTACATGGATTTTCCAAGTGTGACTTTTTTTTTAACCATTTTGTTAAATGCATATAATAAACTTCACTGTTTGCTAAAATAAATGGAATAAATAAAGTGGGGAAACTATTAATTTAATTTATTTATATTTGTAGTTTTGGGAATAAGTATTAAATTATATAATTTACATTTTAATGTCATTCACATTATACATTCATATTTTTTTAAGATTTAATTATAAATTTAATTATAGATTAATGATAGATATAGATTTTTTTAAATATAGGTTTGTGTGACATTTTTACGGTTTCTATAAAAATGTTTTTTTGCATTTCAAAATGTATTAATATAATAACAAAGCTGAATTTTCGGCAGCCATACTCTAGGCGGCAATGTCACATGATCCTTCAGAAATCAGCCTAATTTGGAAATAAGCCTAATTATTATGCATGTTAAAAATAATATTAATAATAAATAATTAAATCCGTTGAAACACTACTAATTAAAATGTGTATGATTTAAAACAACAACATCAAAACAAAACTTTTATTCAGCAGTGATTTTAATAATTTAGCTTAGATACGCATTAAATAATGCATTCCAAAACATTTTAAGGGCAAAAACTGTTCTCGACACTGATAATAATAAGAAGAACCATCACTAGTAACTAATATTTAAAACTTCAAACCTGTAGAAAATGTTGTTTTTTTCATGTAGGCTATAGCTGGTTTATTAATATCTTCAGTTGATATACCGTAGTGTGCTATATGCAAATCACAGGGTACATCACATAAAGTTTGAAATGTATTTATAGATCTGTCTTTAAGATTTTTATTATAAATTCAACAGTGTATTGACAGTTGCTCTATGGTATCAGCTGAGCAAACAGTTTTCAGCTACATTTTTGCTTCACATTGCTGTTTCTCCACCAGTCTCCTATAAAGAGAATACATTTATATCTAGAGAGCTGTTCAAACAATGAGCCTTACATTAGTTACTGCTTAATACACTCCCAACATGTCCCAGACATCAACACAGCATGCCATGGTATGTGCCTTACTGTAATATGTGCACTGTGGCACAAAATAGCCTGAGTGCTTTCACACAAGAGCTTTCAGAGCCCATTTTGCACCAGCATTATATGTTGAATTATATTTTAATTATGAGTTATTATTGATGTCATAACTTCCTGTGAACATGCAAATGTAAATTATTCAAATTGTTATCGGGAAAGGTTTTGTATGATTGGCCTCTTTCAGTCTACACCCTTTGTTTAAAAGCCACACTGTGCTGGTCTGCTGTTTTGTCAATCTCTTATTGCCCTGTCTGGGATCTTTTGAAAGTTAAGACCATTTGGGGGACAGTACTCATCCTTCTCGCCCTCATAAAAGGTGAAATATGAGAACATTAAAACATTGCTGTTAATCTGTCTGTTGGAAGCAGCACCATTAATCTTAATTAATTCACTACATTATATTTCTCACTTAATTACACATGCTACAAAGGAAAATTGCCCAGAAAACGTGCCTCTCGATCCATCATGGCTGCCAGCAGGTTGTGCTATCTCTAGTAATTACCAAAGGTTCTCACACCAGGGACATGAGAATGTCTTGAAAATTGAGAATCCTATTATCAAGCTGACGGCTGTAGACTTAACTTCTCGTCAGTTCCTCCCTGTAGAATATAAACCTGATTCTTCTGAGGTAAGCTTCATGTTCCATATTCCAAACAATACTGACAGAGTTTGGTGCAGTTTACATTAACTTAGTGATTCTAAATGATATGCGCATATTGTTTTTGGACTGTACATCTTTAGGAAAATAGTTTTAAGCACTACCACGTTAATAATTGCACCTTTATATTTCCCATTCTTTATTTTTTTCTTGCAATTGCATGTTTACATCTTCCAATTCTGACAATTTTTTTTCCTCTGAATTGTAAGATATAAAATCACAAAGGACTCTTTACATAAGACAATCATCAAAATGTGTTCATATTTGTATTGAAAAAGAAAAAACTAAAACGTATATGTACATTTATAACTCTATTCTATCATTTTACATTTGCATCAAAAAATAAAATAAAATAAGTTAGATTTCTCTCATGCAAGAGTGTTTATAATGCTTTGTCTGTGGGAGGGTTGGTAAATTTAACATCGTCTGATTGCCGTTAACAGTCCCTCTCATTTTTTCCCCGTTTTATTGAAAGTCGTGTAAACACTATTGTAGAGTTTTTCTTTTGCTATTTGACTGCAAAAATAAATATTTGTAGTACTCTCATTAACTGCTCTTCAAGTTAACCCAACAATGATATCTTCTGCTGCTGAATCAGAATTTTGAGATATAAAGTTGCAATTCTGAGAAAATATAATAGTTTTTCCCTTCAAAACTGAAATTGAATATGACTTGCAATTGCACATTTTATATTTCACAGGCTTCCATATTTAGGATGGTGATAGAAATAACAGTTTCAATATGTTATGAATCAGCAGGCGAGACGTGCGAGTTCAAATGCAGAGGGCTTTATTAAACAAATGTAGTCAAACAGAAAGGCGTTCGGATGGGAGCAGATAAGACAATGCAGGCAAAGAGAGAGACAGTACTGTGAGACGGGCAGGGGGTCGAGGAATCAAGCAGAGTTCGTAAACGAAGGTCCGGGCGAAGGTCGGGGTCACAGGCAAGAATCAGCGTCGAGATAAACAGTCCAAAAGGCAACGAGTAAATCCAACAAGAAACAAGAACACGAAGGAATACAAAGGCTAGGGTGATGGCAATACACTGAGACAATGATCCGTGACTAGACAAACAGACAGACAGGTATTTATACAGGTGGGACTAATTGAATGATGAGCAAACTAGAAACAGCTGTGGGGAGAGGTGCATGCTGGGAAATGGAGTCCGGCTGTGGAAACAGACACAAAAACACAGAGTTCTTAGAGAGCTGGAGTGCCATCAACACTCTTTAGCTGGCAGCTCCAGCTGGGCGTGACACATATAATGTATATCGTATATATATTTAATATATAACAACCCCATTTTTCTTGAATGTATACATGCATGTGTATTTATATGTACATAATAAAAGTACACAGTACACACACATGTATATATTATGTAAACAAAAGCTTTTTTTTATGTGATTAACCACAAGTAATCATTTGCCACCACTAATATACCGTATATATGCCTTTTTTATAATGAATGGCTTATTGTATTCCTTATTAGTAGGTCAATTTTGATAAAAGTGTGTGTGTGTGTGTGTGTGTATAAATTGGAAAGAAAGCTATCTGTTTATCTCTAAGCTATTTTTTACTTTACTCTCTACAGAGTTTGTCCGAATGATGTCTCGCTAGCAAGACTCATGGAAAAGGGAGAGAACAAGCAGCATGTCAACTCCTTACGTGAAGAGTGAAGTACTATGCGTCTGTTTTAATTTATTATCTTATGTAATTATTTAAACCATGCTCTTTCATCATACACCTTTTTCAAACATTGGCTTGTTTTTATGACAAAGAGGAAATGTGTGTTTCTTATATCATTTATTTCAAACTTCTGGTCTGAAATGAAAAACAACAACAACAAATAAATAATAATAATAATAATAATAATAATAAAGGAGGTAATTAAAGAATTTACGTTTCTACAATATGTTCAGAATTTTATGAATGCATAGCTGTAGCACACATTATTTATAAAACATGCTGTAAACCCCTGAGTATGCATTAATTAACAACTACTGAAAACTGTATATGAGATGTAAATGGTCATCGTGGACTTACACTGCAGTGCCAGATATACATCATTATGTGTTTTGGAAAGTAAAACACAATGCTTTTAGGACTGTTAATGCCTTCCCTGTGGGAACAGGATATTAACATGCAAAACTGGATATCATACAACTTCAGAAGAGTCTGAAGATCCCATGTAAAGATTTGTTTGTTTCTGATACTTCCCCCTTGCTCCTTTAATCATTATGTTTAAACATGTTTTTTTCTAAATTTATGTTTTGGCCAACTAAAAAAAAAATTGTATTGTTATATACTCATAAAGATTGTAAATATTACCAATTAAAATTCAACTGAATGAATTTAATTGCTGACTGTTAAGTATTTCAATCTCTAAAATACACTGGTGGTAAAACATTGCATTGAATACATAACAATCACTATGCATATTTATGTTCCCTTTGTCAGTTGCAAAAGCTAAGGCCTAGATAGATTTGCATAGTCATATGCACTAATATGTCAATATTTAAAATTAATACATTGATGTTTCTTGTATGGAGGCTTCTAAAATATTTAGCTTGTAGTTCTCTCGCCGTTTTGCCAGCTCTCTGCAGTGAAGAAACACATAGACAGGGTGAATGAAGGCCAGTAGAGTCAGGACAGTCAAGATGATATTCACCTACAGAAACATAGAAATACAGTAGAATTTACTCATTACAGTAAAAGCTGTGAAAAACACGTTAATGATTATGATCAAATTAACCACAAGGACTGAAAAGTAATTGAATATTTAATCAAATGCAACTGGAAATTAATACAGAGAAATCTTTCATGTGGTTTTCACATTTTTGTTTTTGTATTTATATAGTTTTAGCATATAGTATAATCTTGTTACAGGTATAATATGGAAGGACATTTCTGACACGTATCTGAATAGTTTGATTTTATATTAAAACCATTACCTTTTATGTCCAAAGCATGTTTGACAAAATCATGAGATTATGAGATAAATGTCAAAACCGATGGAAAAAAAATAAATATATATATAAAAAAAGATATAATTATGTCAAATATAGTTGATATTTTATAACACCATTTTTTATCAGTTTTGACTTTTTATCTCATAATTCTAACTGTATATCTTTTTGGCCTTTATGATTTAGAAAAGCATGATTTTTTTAGCAGAACTTTCCATAGGAATCAATGTCTATAGTGGCTCCAAAAATATTATTGAACCCTAAAATAGAAATTCTATTAAATTAGGCAAGAAAAATATCAAATGAAGTTCAAATGATGAAATAATGCTAGACCTTATTGCTTTTCTCAGAACTACACTCAGACGTTACTCCCACAGATCGGTGACTAAAAGTCTGATGCTTACGGCACACAAAAGTGGAAACACTTCTGGAGTTGGTTGAATTATAACGTTTTAGCAGGAAACATGAGTGAACTGTGAAAATGAACTGTGATTGGTTGTGTGACATGTCTGTCAAACTGCCTCACAGGCGGGCCTTGGCCAATAAAAGCTGCCATGGCCTTCATTTTTTGTGATATAATTCAATGACTTTCATGCAGTAACAGGTTTACACAAACTTTTGGGGCCACTGTAGGTATATATGCTCTTTGTAGTTAAAACAGTGGTATGGGGATCATAGATTTACATAGAATGGGTCTCCTTCAAGAACTTTGTTGAGGGCGAAGCAGGGATACTGCAGCAATGACACCACAGCCGACAGAGACATCACCAGACCATACAGCTTTCCAAAATGACGGGCTGGAAACCTGTAGGAATTCAGATTCACTGCACTCACTCAAGATTCCAGCGATAACTGAGATACTTAAATCACTGGATTTACTTACGCTATGCTGATGAATGCAGCATTCCCTCCGTACAGAAAAGAGCGGTTAAGGACCTGAAGGATGAATGTGAGGTACTGGAGAGGGAGGAAGGGAATGCTTGCACAGATGGAGAACAACAGGCACTGCAGAGAGGTGAGGAGGAGGGACAGAACGGACGAGCGCAGGTCTGCTTCCCGTTCTGACACACCTACAACAAAAATACAGGGTGGCAATGAGGAAGAAAAGCGGTAAAGAAAACGCAATTCTCTTTCAACTGACCTGGATCTAGGGGTTTTCCTTTGTGTCTGTCCATTAGCAGTCCATTCCAAGGAGCACAGAGAACTCCACAGAACTGGGTGAAAGCAAACGCATTGGTGTACACACTCACTGAGAACGAAGAGGAGATCAAGAAGTCTCAGTCAAACATGAATTTTGACTGGTATAACAAATAGGATGTGGTACTGTAGCTATAATTTGTATTATTATTTATTTAAAGGAGTAGAATTGAAATGGAATAGATATTGTAAGTGTACATTTCTGTCAGTAAAATTACCCATAAAAATGATCCTACACATCCTACATATAGTGACTACTTCCAGAAATTTATTATAATAAGACATTTCTAAGTCTGATGTGTGAATGTATTAAATACCTTTGAATTCTTTAAATCCCATATTTCTTTTGCTCAGTAAAAATTATCCATATAAATAATCATACACACACCATATTTCTTTTAAATTATTTATTTGGTCTCCATTTAATATATTAACATTATCATTTAAATTTCTCTTTCTATACATACACTTTTTATTTTTGTACATTAAAAAAACATATGTTTATGAGCCGTAGTGAAATAGTGCTTTAAGTCTAATGTGTGATGGTGTTGAATGTCTTTGAATTCTCTTCCTGTAATTTAAATTGCAGATGATTTTATGAACTGAGAGAATTCTAACATAAACAAATATTTCAAATATGCATCAGTTGTGAGAAAAATTAGTTTACCAATGTTTGGGTCTTGGTTGGCCAGTCTGTTGAGCATTGGATTCAGTGTTCCAATGAAGAAATAATGCCGCAGCTGCATGACTGACAGCCAGATGAGGTGCCACAGGAAGAACCAGGACAGAACACAGCTCTTAAAACTGTCTATGAGGAAAAAAAGTAAAGAAATAAAATAAGAAACTTTAATTCAGTCAGTTTACTGAATTACTCATTGAAAAGAATTTTTTTCCATAACCATGCAGTGTCTACTAAAGTGAGACCTATGCTGGCCAAACCGCACCTTTCTCAGAGTTTTTTGTTAGGTGTAGTGTGTCAGTCTGCAGTGGCTCATCAGCTACACCTCTGTCTCTGTCTGAACTCGGCTCTCGCTCTGCCTCATGCTGTTCAACGTTGTAGCTATGTGATTTAGCACAGCTCAGTCTGTAAATAAGGATTTGCATTTGAATTAATATGGATAAGAGCATGAATTATGTACAGTACATAGTTAAGTCTATATCAGATTTACTACATACAAAATACAGAGTATATATTAGGGCTCCAAAATGATTGCTCGAGATTAAATCGCATTTATAATAAAAGCTTATATCTACATACTAAATATGTGTGAACTGTGTATATTTATTATGCATATATAAAGGCATACATTTATATATTTTAACAAATATTTGTATGTATGTATATAAATTATATTATATATATACACACACACATATATA
>JAUMHP010000040.1:18903375-18916611 GCA_032361065.1 Enteromius trimaculatus
GGTAGAAAATTATTCTAAGCGGGCAGCGGGTGAACAAAGACTGAATATACAGCGGGAGCGGTCGGGTGCGGGATAAATCCTTGCGGAAGCGGGACTAAAAAAACGATCCCGCGCAGTCCTCTAGTTCAAGGGAACAGCATTTATTTCAAATAGGGATCTTCTGTGGCATAATAAGTGTCTTTAACTGCCACTTTGATTAATTTAATCATCACTTTTTTCACATAAAACTAAATGATTCTTAACTTCTGACCATTGTTAGACTGAATAGAGCGACTTCAGTCAAACTAAAGCCAAGAAAATGTAATTTGACATGTAATTTGTGAAGTGTAATAATAGATACAAAATTTAAATATATACAACCTTATTTCTCTGCAATGCAGTGAATATACAGCTTCAAAGCATGTGTTAATTTAATATCTATCTATCTAGTCAGTACTTAGCTTGTTTTACCATTTTCCCATAATTACTAATGTAAAATCATTGAAACATAAGTGAGTCTCAACTCCAGTCCTCGGGGGCCAACCGCTCTGCACATTTTGTATGTCTCTCTTATCTGACCCACTCAGTTCAGTTCATTGACCTCTCTCCTAATGAGCTGATTATCTGAATCCGGTGCGTTAAATAAAGAAGACATGCAAAATGTTCAGAGTGGTAAGCCTCGGGGACTGGAGTTGAGAACCACTGCTTTAAAACCAACAACAACATTATTGGTTTAATCTGAAATCAAACTTTTTAACAAACAAACCAAAACATGATCTAAATATGAACGCCTAAAAGCGGCTTACCCCTGAAACAATGAGTTCTCCTCCCAGGTTCTGAACCTCAGCCTTGACCTTGCTGCAGATGTTGAGCTGGTGGCAGTAGAGGGCGATTCTCTGGAGGTACGCCAATAAGTCCTGCTTACATGCTGAGTCCGGGCACTAAAAGAGATGGGAACACATAGCAGAGACTTGACCTTTACATAGTCACTGTGTAGAGCAAATATGAGGTGAGCAGGGTGAAGCGACGATGACTGAAGATGAAATTAGATCCATCTTGAAGATGACTCAGGGGTTCGTCGTCATCACATATTGGCTAATATCGTAAATCTCCTGCTATCATCACAATTGTTTATTTTGTTAATAGGAAAACCATACACACACATATAAACCACAAAGTAAACAAGTAAAATGAAATGGAAAGTACTTCTCATGCCTGGGGGTTCAAGGAAACATTTAATAATGGACACTAGCCCATATAACAGTAAATAAATGTCTTTCATTTCCTTTAAATGATTTGAAGCCAGTGGGGAGAGATGCATGTGCCGATTTTTCTTTACATTTGTTTAATGACACAGCTATTGCTTATCTCATGAATAATAATTAGGCCGTGATTATGTTACTGTGTAACCTTCCTGCAGTCACAAAATATTTAAAATTCATAAGCCAGGACTTCGGAAATTGGTAATGTGTACAGACTTTGCATTGAGTTCAGACCAGTATTACTTGCCTTTATTAATGCCATTTAACTGCCTTTTGCTGTTTTGATAAATCCTAAATGTGTTAGCATATGCCCATCATCCAAATATATGTGAAATATAGATCTGTTGCATTTAAAAGTCAAAACTGTATTGTGAAGAATTTGCAAATAAGAAAATGCTTACAAGATGCATTCAATGTAGTGCATTTACATGTAAGAACGACCCCTGTGCCATTTCCGGCTCCCATTCACTTTCCATTGAATGCTAAGACTTTTTTGTAAAAATACTAATTTTGCACATGCAGCACCTTGCAACCCAAGACAAGATTACGGCTCTGACACACGTCTAACACAGCGGTTAACTCAGTGACTTTGCATAAAGTAATAAGTCCTGTCAGAAGTTGTTAAATAGTTGGCTACAATTTTTTTCTCCCTTAGCGTCACATGAACTTTGAGTGAAAAAGACTGATGAGACACATTTAATAACTGTTGAAGCTGCTTTATCTTTGACACGGCTGAGCAGCTGTAACGTCCTTAGCGTTTAGCGACTGAGTGTCTCTCTTCAGGAGGCAACCTCTCACTGTGCCGGAGGATGGCAACGGGGAAATGGAGAAATATAGAACCCTCTTTTTTGTCTCCAGGGCCCAGCAGCTTTAGGTCTGCCATGTCAAGTGCAGTAGTTCCAAAAGTTTCTGAGGAGACTGTCATGACCACACACACCACTGAGGTTTCTTTCTACGATTATTTTGAATATATTAACATCAGCTGAACTGTAGTCATGGTCACATTTTAGTCTGTCGTTTTGTTGAATGGATATTTTCAGCGAAATGCATGCACTGGTATGTTTATGAGGCATTACGTTCCTCCTTTTAAAGTCTGTTTTAACTGTTATATAATTAGTTGCATTTAGCATTGTTTTTGACAACCACAGCTGTACAACGTTCCACCATTTTACATTTAACTTACTATGCACAAAAACATCCAAAGCTTTAAATACAATGGAGCACATGATGCTTTTGTTCCAGCACTGAGGAGCAGCTTGATTATTGAGGACCCAGTTCTGTGTTACACGCCTACTCAGAGTCTTTCTGAAATTAATACGGTCCCTTGATGAGTCCTGAGAACCCCAGATGACCATTAGATGTAAATACTGTGTTAGTGGGGGAAAAGGTTCGATAAGGGACAAGTCAAGCCACCTGTTCAGACTACCCAACAAACACAACATGTGGCATGTAGGGAGAATGGATTGTTGCTCTGGGCAGAACACAATGGGCTGAAGGGAAGGGTGTTGTGTTTTGGAAGCAGGAACTGTCTGGTCGTCTCCGATGTGCTTATACACTCAGATTACACTCTCATCAGCAGCGTGATCAGGTTCCCCTTCACTCTTTTCCCTTTATCTAAGGGAAAAGAAATACGGCCAGAAAACAACAAGAACAACAAGGCCTGGCCAGTGGTGACACAGCAGGTTTCAGGCTTCTTCTATCTCTTTGATCAGTCTCCCAGAGTTGATGACAACTTAAGGGACATTCCTGTTACGTAGTAAAAAAGATGTAAAATCCTTATTTCAATGATTGTTTTTCAGTGTTGCACAATAATAATAAGATTAGATTTCTTGCGATTATGTTAACCAGAATTTATTAAAATGCTAACACACTTCTGGCTTTTTGCCAACAAAAATATGTCATCCATGTAATTCTTTATGGGGGTAGCAGTTAATTAAGAAGGTGAAGTCATGTGATTTATTGGGCTATAACTCATACCTGTGTGACTCCACCAAGCAGCGACAACATGCGGCATGCTAGTCCACATTTCCTTTTTCTCAGATCTCATCTTGTTTCCTGTCATGTGCTCTCACTACATCCCAATTGCTTACCAAAGATAGAGTAGTCTAAATATGTCTGCACACAAAACTGTTGCACTGCTGGTTACCTGTTTTATTTTCAAGGATAACAGTTGATTAACCGTTAAAAAGTGTCAGTCAGCAGGTTCTGAAGTTGGTGCTCATCTAATAATAAATTCAACACCTCATAGGAGCTCATTATTTTAAACACAACCCAGGGCTTTGATCTCACATCCTCAAAGAGATGAAGGAAGACAAATGGAAAAAAAAAAAAAAGGGTTTTCTGACCTGGTCAGCCACGGCACGGGCTAGCTTGTCCATTCTAGATCCGGCCTCTGCGATTTTCTTTGCGGCATTGATCACATCAGAGGAATTCTTCAGAGGGCCTTTGCCTCTGCAGTAACACAAAAAAAGAGATTGTTACTCTATTAGCTGATTCCTCAAAACGGGCAGAAAGCAAGCAATCTCCCAACATATGCTAGTGAATCCCCAATCAGAAGAAACCGAAGCAGCTACATTTTCATAAAAATTGGAATGTTACACTTTCAATTTTAAGTTGATACTATTATAAACATATTATTATGTTTGCAGTGTTCTTATTGTTGACATGTGGATGGATGTACTGTACCTGGTGAAGTCTGTCATCTCCATCATGATCATACACATTTGTTTGGCCAGCACGATGATGTCATTTCCGTTGTCATCCCACTTGGCGACCTCTGCATCCAGCTTGCTCTTTTCCTGTCTGAAACTCTCCACCTGTTCGGCAATCTTGGCCTTCTCTTCCTGAGGCAGCTGAGCCATGATAGCCTATTGAGAAAGATCAATTAGACACCTCACAATAGCAACACATGCCCTTGTTTCTGGTTAAAAGTTTGAAAAGAAAGTACCCTCCATTTAGGTTGACTTTGTTTAACCCCACTGAAATGCCTCTGTATAAGGTTTTGAAACTTAACACTTAATCATAAGACCTGCTGGAACCCCATGACATCTCATGCTCATAAAGAGAAAATCCATCCTCTTTTCTTTCCCCCTCTCCTTGTCAAGGAATAAATTCTCACTCCGTAGCGATTCTGAGCCAGTCCGAAAGGGCATTAATCTCTTTGCAAGGTCACAGGCACCGTTAAGGCGCAGTATTATTTGTGAGATAAATGTATAATTACCTCACTTCTTACACCAGTCAATGAATTATGCATTTGTTCAACATTCTGTCCGAGCGGACGGACAGACCGGTCCAAAGCATGGGACTCTGGATGCCATTAACTGTGTTATTACTGAGAAAGATGACTTTAGCAAAAGTCGGTGCCACACAAGTCAGAGTTTGTAGTTTGACTAGTCAGAGAGGAGCTTTTTCTCAGTTTTGTCTGAATTTAGAGGAGATACGCCATCATAGCCAAAGGATGCCATAACATAAGAGCTAATTAAGAGCCAGCTGCTCATTTAAGATTTGTAGCTTTTTGCTTGTTTATTTAACAAGCAATTACACACTAAAAAGAAAAGAAGTCCTCGGAGAAAATGTGATTAAAAGATGAAAATGATTTCTTTTTCAGATAGCGTGCACTCTTGGGCATTTCAAATGGGCTGATGCCCTCCATTCGGTGGTTGTGTCCGAAAAAAAAATATAATCATAAGCATTTTTTGCTGCATAAATGTATCCTTCATTGCCTTTGATTTCCCACATAACTGCGATGGCATCTCAAAAAGCAGTTCAAGGTATTATATTGTAAATGAATGCTTGCCTGGTTGTGATTAAAGTTCATTTTTATAAACCATTGCTGCGTCCGAAGTTGCATACTCCCCTACTTTTTAGTAAGCGAAAAACAGTATGCGAGGTGAGTAGTATGTCTGAATTCATAGTATTGTAAATTCAGTAGGCGAGAAGTACCCAGATGACCTACTGCTTCCGCCCGAATTCTATAGTCGGCATACTATGGACACTTTCCTATCCCATGAAGCTCCAGGAGAGGGGGCGTCATATTCGAAAAATGGCGGAAAGTGGAGACCCGGCTCATTTCAAGTGTAAGTATCTCAGGAAAAAAAACTTTGTTTATTGTGATTTAAATTACACTTGTTTAACAATCTAAATAAACGGATGACTTATTGAAAGTTTAAATTGTCGATCTGTTGTGACAACGCATGACACGTGACAACATCAATATGGCAGATGTAGTACGTCCGAATTCCATTCATACTACCCCCATTCATACTAAATAGAACGTAACGGTCGGGTAGTATGTTCAATTTTAAGTGTAGTACTTAAGCCTTATGCCATTTCGGTCGCAGTCCTTGTCTATTTTTTTTTGCTTAAAAATGATTACTGCACTGTTCTACCACCTGTGCACATAATCAGAAACATAACCATCCCAAGAGCCAATCAGCTCTGTACATGCCTTTGAAGCAGCCAATCAGCATTAATGAGCTGCTACATGTTTAAACCCAACTCCTCTGGTCCTAAAAATGGATGTGATGTATGGAAAGAAGGTAAATAGAAGAGAGCGAGCCTATTTCTTCCTCGTGCCTTGCTCAGAATTCACTTATCCCAAATCTCTCTGGCTCCTAACCGATAACAAGAGAGGGTGCAGGCAGCTTAATGCTCCAACAAATCCTTCCCCATACGCACCGGTGCCGATTCATTCAACACACTCGTATTGAATGATGAACGTCTGTGTGTACGTGTGTGCGCTTCTGGATTAGAAATCCCTCCGAAAAGCTTTTTTTAATTTTTCTCATTTGAAATAAAGTGGCCCAGATACCAGAGTTCAATTTTATGGCTGACCTATCAGCACTGTTATCCTATCATGGAGCTAAGAGATAGAGCAGTGCTGTCTGAGCGTATGACTCGGTGAACAAATGTATGCTCTTATTTCTCTCTTATGAGAACTCGAAATCCATAAAACTTAAAGTCACAGACTATATCAATACAACAGTAGGGACACGCATATTTGATTTGCAAAAACACATTTACTCAATGCAACATTCAGCATCCATGCATAAGACTCCACTTGAACTTCACTAAACCGAGTTTACCACTGAGCAAAATGTTTTTCCATGGTCAATTTCTTTTTTGTCAATTTGTTGCTGTTCTCAAGAAATGACCCTGTTTTTCTTCTTCACAGCAGCATTTCTTTTAGTCCCGTCTTTTTTTTCCTACACATGATCATTTTCTCCCATTCATGGAAGATAATTTCTTCTCAACAGTAATTGGTATCAAACAGGGTTATGGTGTGTATTTGCGTGTGAAAGTCAGCGGCATTCCAAGGCTACATACTGATATCCTTGTAATGTCTCATAAGCGGCCCACTGTGCACTATTCACACATACACTAATGTGGATTAAGCTTTGAACCCCAGTGAGCTTTACCGTCAAACGCCAGCTGACACAGGCACACTAAAGGGGTGACACTGCCAGAAGTCTCATTTGCAATCATATTTTAACTACTACACTCTCTGTAGAGAATTGACGAATGATCCTTGTATGAAGATTTTTCTGCTGAAAATGGGAGCATGCTCCCCTGCTATGTTAAATATTGAAGCTTAATATCTTTATTTCAAAACCTACATTGCATGAAACCTTAGAAGTGAATTAACATACTACATAGGCAGCTCGATTGTGAGCAATCTGATGTGAAATATAGACTTGACGAATCCCAATTTATTTATACTAAAAGGTCAGGTTAAAAGGGCTTTTACTTTGTCTACCAACCTTTTGTATTTAAAGAGTCCATACTTTTTTTTTTTTTTTTTTTTTTTTCTCAAGAGTGCAAGATGCCTTAAAATGCCCTTGCAAAATAAGTTCAATAGTTTCCAGTATACAACCTTACTTCCACAGTTACAGTCTGTACAGAACGTTTTTATTTAACGCTTACCAAACATGTTCATATATGGGGAACTGTGAGAAGCTGTGAGATGCCCGGTGACAAAACTGATGTAAAGTGTGATCATCACAGGATGTATATTTTATACCTTCTACATACTGTAGGTGCAGTGTTGCGTATTGAGGGAAGAAAATCAACCAAAACTTTCACACCATCATTTGCAGCAGAGGCTGAATAATGTTTCATTGTCGGAAACTGAGAGACGTATTGTTGTGTGCATGCACTTGAGTGACTGGTCCTCTTGTTATTCTGAGACTAGATGTAATTTTACAGCAGACACACTCAGTGGAGTGATAAGTGTTTTGTATTGTGAGAGTAAACCTGCTGGAAATGACAGCAGGAGCAGGAGATGTTATTCATGTGTCACGTAGGAGTCACTCACCCTTGCGCTCTGTCCAGCAATCAATTGGTCATCTTCTGTCTGGACGCTGGTGCGGCTACGGGCGTCATAGTCTTCCTGCTCAAAGTCAGAGTCATCTTCCAACTCTTCTGGAGTCTGACAAAAAAAAAAAAAAAGTAACTTTTTCCTTCAAAAAAAAAAAGTGTGTCTTTTTCTAATAATTTGTTGTAAAATAGCACTCAGTAGGTTTTTTTTTTTAATCAGGTTATGCACATACAGGATTTGGGATGCTAGAGTAAATACAGTGAGTCTCTTACAATCTAATTTTACTTTCGCTTTCAGTTTCAAAACTGGTCTGGAGAGACATGAAGTTGTGGGTTTCTGTGATCAACAACTTTTTTGCCTTGTTTAAACTTTCCATCTATATTTTAAATGTACTCTACTAGAGTGCCGATGTCCTTTGTCCTAGTGCTTGTTGACAATTAAGGACACGGCATGTGACAGACGTCACATGCAGCTGTGCAGTGCCACACAATGAGGGGCGAAGGACCTCTAATCCAACATAAAGACGTGTCAACCATAAACCAGTCAAATCTCAATAAATAATTCATTTGTTCCACAGTTTGAGTTACAAGTGACTTGCATCATTGTTCTTCAATTCCCTTTTGGCCTTCTTGTGAGTAATATAAAAAGAAGTTCCCTCTTAAAGTGGGATCAAACAATATGTGAAGGGGGAAAGGCCTCTAGGTTTTTTTAGGAGTTTAGATGTGATCTGTTTTCTTGTATTCTGCCTGCCAGTAGTTTCAACATCACTCCCACTGACTGACTAATGAGCCAATTGAAGACAAAGAAAAGACTGTATCTTGAAAGCCACTACTGTTTCAGTCACTCCGAGGGGCAGTGGCACTAACTATTGATTGAGATATTCTATTGATTCAATCAGCTAAGTAAGTTGTCACAAACTGGCAGTCTTCTTTGTTACGTGTTATAATGAAGCTCCCAGTGGATGGAGATTTCACGCTGACGTAGAAGTAAGAAAATACATTTGTGAGCAAACCTTAGTTTGATTAAAAATATCCAATCCTTGAAAAATTACTGGTATTTTCATTTTACTTCTGTGCTACTTTTATTTATTTATTTTTTCTAACCTTAAAAGTAGCCACCAGCATATGGCGACTGCAATAGCTTTTCCAGGCAGCAGAAAGCATACCCGCTCTGTATGATCTATTTTTGTGATTTATTTTTTGGGGTTGGGGGTGGTTCAGAGAATCAATAAAATAAATAAAACTAAGTTGGATTTCTGTTTACAATTATCACCCTGTTCCAAACCATCTTCAAGCATAGCTTGATTTTATTTACTGATAACACACTATTCAGTATTGCTTGATGTTCTCATGGAGGCAGCATGCATCTTAGAAAATGAATTTTTGCAAAAAGGATTTAGTCATAATGAACTAGAAACATTGGTAGTCTTGTAACAGGCAAATAACTGGATCATAAAAAAAAAAAAAAAGTTTTTTTTTTACTGTATTTAAAGAAAACTACGGAAGCCCTGAAACGCAAGGTATGAAAAAAAAAAAAAAAAAAAAACTAATGATGAGTTTTTTTTTCAACCATAAGTTTTTTTGTTTTTTTTTTCACACCTTGCGTTTCAGGGCTTCCGTAGAAAACTATTCTACATTTCAAAAGTTTTTTTTTTATATATATATATTTTTTTATAAATATATATTTTAATTTACTTATTTTGCATTTCTTAAGAGAATCTGATAAATTTAATATCGTATAACCACACATCCCCTGAAATATGCGTGCAGACCTCTCAGTTTACAACCTTGGCTATGTATGATATGTATGATCGTAACCCACAACAATATTTTCAATTGAAAGGTGCTCAGGGTGTTGTTTTGTTATTTATCACACAAACCACTCAGGCAATAGGCACAGTGAAAGCCCTGCTCGTGAATAGCAAGGACCTCGAGCCGTTATCAAACTTGTACGATACTCACTCTTATCATAAGGACTGCTTTCCTGATGTCACGCACTCCGTCGTAAACGAGGCGAGAGGCGTCGATGAACTCGTTTTCTTCAAAAGCTTGGGGGGGGTTGGTGCTAAGAGCCTCGATGGCGACCTCAACCTGCTCGGCAAAGCGCGGCATCACTGGAGAAAAACAAGAATATAGATGATCGAATTGAGCGAGGGGTTGAAGAAAAAGGAAAAACAGAAAGACAAACGCACAGAAGAAAAAGAAAAAACAGATCAAAAACATTTTCTAAAAAAAAAAGGATTACATGCATCCCTCAAAAGCCAGCCTTCCCCTCAGGTGCCAAACATATCAGAGAAAAGACACGGCGAGAGGTGAGAAAAATGGAAAATATGTGATCTTAAGAAGCTAAGTGTCGAAATTCAGGCAGGCACATCTATTTCTGCCATCTCGTCCCTGTCAGTCAGGCCTGAGGACATCAGAGGGAGAAGACGACGAGAAATGTCACCCTGAAAATATGTGGAAGGTACACCCTACGTTTGCCAATTAACCACTTCACCTTGATGGGAACACATGGCCATCAGTGAGCCGAGGCATCACGACTCTATAAAGGCAGCAGAGATACTACATCACCTTAAGCAGGAAGACAAAAAAAATTATTCTTTAGCCTCCTTCAATTCACTTGTTCCTCAGTAATGGGCACTAAATGCTGGCTGCAATAAGGGATTGTTTGACGAAGACAAGAACCGAGCACGAACCATGTTGACAGACATTGATTGAGTGCAGCTGGAGGGCTGGGAAAGGTTTACTAATGTGACATTAGTTTGATCTGTTTTTATGATGAGCTGTATTTCAGCATTTACACTGAACAAATGTGTTCCGACCACTTACCCTTGGTGTAACCATTTTGACAAAATACGTACGGCTAATGCTGCATAGTGACAGTGAATGGAGACTTTTAAGTCAATTTAATTTCTGCGAAATGTCAATATAAAATGTTAACAGAATTTTAGCTTCCTTATTATGAATCCTAAGCTTTTAACTTTGATGACTCCAGAGTAAATAATAGGGTTGATGATTTAATGTCTCCAGTTCATGCTCCACCTCCGGTCCTGACATTGAATGACCTGCCTGCATACTCGAGGCGAGGAAGGGGGGGGGGGATATACAAAATGAAGGAAAAATCTTGCGTTTCCATGGCAATGTCAATGGTGAAGGGAGACCATATTGTGATCTAACCCCGACATCAAGTCACGCTCATATCAACGCCCGGGACCACTTGGCGAATGATGAAAAAAAGATGGGCACAGTAAAAAGCCTCGTATTAAACCCTTGAGCAAGCTCCAAAGCGATGCTCTTAAAATATTCAACAAATGTATCAAGGAGGGGAAGGTCTCTAGATTTTTAAAAGCAGGTAACTAGTGTATTATGGCCTAAGATTCACTTCTCCAAGGGGACACTCCTGTGACAGGAAAGTTCTAGAGTGTTGTCTTCAGCCATCAAATCACAGCCCGAATTTACAATAATAGCGGATGCAGATATTACAGGTATCCGAATTGAGTTTGACTGTAAAAGGCGACCAGTATGAGATCCTCTCTGTCAGCCATTTTGTCTATTTGCCTTCTTAAATGGACAAGTTCAGATTTGAAATTCAAATGAACACATAAGAAATACAAAATTATGCGAAACATTTAAAAAGGTGCGGTAAAGGCTCTTTATTTGATTTCCTTTCTTCTTTCTAACCCCATCTTGCTTTAACACATATTTAATTCATTTTAATCCACTTATTGGAGAGGCGTAAAATGAGCTTTGGGGAATTTTGCTGTGACTTTTAAATAGAAATATTTAAATGTTCTTCAAGCCGTTAATGAGTAAAGTTGCTGCTAGTGAGGAGCAAATTTAACTCAGACCAGTGAGAAATGATGAAAGGAGCTAATAAAAACCATGTTAGAAGGGATTATTTTCTTAAAGTGTTTAACTCCAGATAAAGCAAGCAGTCAGATGTGTTCTATGAGCCTTCAAATGGTGTTTTTGGGAAAGCGTTTTGAGATATTGCACAATGCTGAGGTGAATTATATGTAACATGCTCAAACTGGCTTTTTCTGTTTGAGAGGCTGAGGTCAGACCAGCCTAATGGGCTCAAAATGAAACGCTTGAAAACGCAATGAGACATTCCTAATGCTAATAGGTCTTACAAAACACTGCAAGTAATTCAAAATGGAGAAATGATTCCTTCGACAACAGGGAGGTCACTTGTACTTTGGTTTCATTTACATTTTGGTCCTTAGGCTGTGGAATTAGTTAGCACTGCCCTTTCTTCAGGATCTGCATTTCTTTCCTCCCTTCTTTTTCAAAAACAAACCGCATTCATTGTATTAGGCAGGCATGGACTAATTCTATTATCCTTGCTGTTTTTGCATGCGCTGCCTCCCTTGTCTCTCCGTGCAGACTCTTGGGTCGGGACATGCTGAGGAAAAGATTTTGTGGGGTCATTTGGCTGTATGAAATCATTGCTGCTTTTGGTACCTGAGCAAACATGTCCTTCAACCTGTCAGTGAAACACTATATTTGCCATAAAAATCATGTGCGAGTCTGTGTGTGTGTGTGTGTGTTAGACGGAGGGCAGTGATTAGGTGGCCATATTTCATCTCTGCATGGTCACCCTTTGGCATGAGCCCTACTCACTCTGCCATACTCCATGAAAGTATTGCTACTGCTGCCTTCTACTTGGCACTATTACATCAGCCATATTTCTCAGTTTTAATCTACTGGGGGCCTGAGCATAACCTTAACGATGGGGTAATTTTTCCCGCATGAAGATTAGTTTGGATCAGGAAGAGGATGGAAAGGATAAAGAGAGAGGGGAATGTCATCACAGCTTTGCTATTAGACTATTGATTTTCAAGCTCAAGGACATGATTCGAGATTCGTGAGCACTGTGTGCTGAAGGTCCTTTAGGGGCATATCTCTATAGAGCTTTGGACTAGATGGACTTTTGTTATATTTGCACTGCCTTGGGGAAAAAAGTAAATAAATAAATAACAGGGTAAAGTTTAGTATGTTCTAATTAGGCTAAAAGATATCCATCTGCCGATAAGGAACTATACCAAAAAGTTGAAGAAATTAGTACATTAGGAACCTGTCAGACACTTGTGACCACACTCTTGGAGCCGCTAGTTTTTCCTAACTTTAAAAAAAGTGATAACCTGACCTTATGTTATGAGGGATTGAAAACATCTGTTGTGACATAAAACTACAGACCAGTACTTGCCGTTTTACTCTAATTGCCCACTGGAATATTGTGCCTCTATAGATTTATTAAATTGATAAAGCAACATAGTTGAGTGGCAAAGATCTTAGGAAAACAGGCTCAGATGCTATTCACTTCTAATATGCTAATTCACAATGCCCCCTCCCCAACGTCTGGCCTAAACCTGCAAACTTTCAAAAATTCATTGACATTTTCAGTGCCAAGTCCTATGCAATAATGAAAGGTCTAGAAGAATCAATGCTGCAATGCTTTATGGTTCAATTCCATTTATGCGGTGGCACCATGGCTGTCATTTATATTCACGGGGGATGGGACAAAATTTTTATGGGTGGCCCTCCCTCCCCTGGGCCTATATGCTATATGACAGAGGAACTCAGTGGGTCCCTCTCATCAAAGGGCCCCATTTGCCCCTTTCCCCGACGACAGCCCTGGGTGGCCCCAACATCCCAAAACAAAGAAATCAAATGAAAA
>JAUMHP010000040.1:18920617-18937440 GCA_032361065.1 Enteromius trimaculatus
ATATTATATTTAACGACCATTGTTTTCAGGAAAATGAATCAATTCTTCATGTCTAAGTATGACTATTAAATCCAAAGGTGTATTCAAGAAAAGCAAACATACATTTTACAGAAAACTACTGGTATTTGACAAGCATCAAATAACAAAGCCTGCACAAAGAGTATATTAAACTATTCAAGCATGTATATATTTTACATGCTACACTGCCGGTTAGTCTCCATTCACCCCTGACAAGCGCTCATCATCGGGACAATCAGAAGGTGCTGTAACATCACATACTTAATCAGAGGTGGGTGGATGCTGATGAAAACCCTATAATATAGAACAAAAACTCCCCATTGTTCCTGCACACTGCCATCTGCAGCATTAGATGTCCTACTCTGTCCTGTCCTGTCCTCTCCTCGCCTGGCTAACCACCCGCAGGGGAACGGCCAGCTAAGCAGCATTTACAGTGTTTTCAATTGGATATGATAAGCTAATTCCACAGGACGGCATTCTGATTCCCTCTGATGTTATTTTTCTTTCTTTTTAACATGGCCAGCCTGGCCCCGAGCAGTAAACGTTGAAATTGGACAGCTTTAGATTGTCCGATTGCCCCAATATTCAATTACCGGAGATTAACCCGTGCAAACAAGTGCATCTGGCGCCATCTCTGATCTCACTGAAGTCTGTCTAAGGCAAGATACTACGGACAGAGGAACTGCCATATGGAGAGGGAAAATAATTATAGCAAGTTCCTTCTCACTCGGAAAAATTACTTTCTGAGATCATTTGTCCCACAGCAGGTACTCTACTTATCTCAGTGATACATGTTTCACCTTCGCTCAAACTACTGGCACTAGAACTTTTTAAGCATAAGTGATGCTATGATAGAATGATGCCTTATCTTATGAATATTATTTATATTAACACTACTGGAATGTTCTGAATAAATAAATAACACACCTATCCCAAATCATACCTTTCAGATATATTGATCTGGAGAGGGCATATATGTCACTTTCTCTTTTTCAGCATGGTAAATATATAACATTAATAATTTACTATCACTCAAAAATATAGCACTAACAGTAGTTTTTTTCTAGATAAATAAAATTTAAATTTGCTTTGTGCATGCTTTTAAACAATTCAAATGAAATGCAAAAACTACCTTTTAACATACAGTATTAGTAGGAAAACGAGTTTGTGTTTTTAATTTTTTATTTATCCCTTTTTACCAAAATCTACAAAACATTGTTAGCATGCACGGTATTATGATTTACTTTCACTCATTTCAACCTTCTACAGTATATTAAATGTCTGAAAAACTTGAACATTCATTACTGTGGATTGCCTTATTAAGAAGATTTATTACAGGGAGCAGTATACCAAGAAAGATACATTTACAACTCCGATGGTCCATTGTTTGACAAATGTAGTTTTTGCTGACCAGCTGTAGAATCATCCGAAATGTCAGTCGGTCAGCATATGCATTGTTAATTTATCAGCTGTGAATTAGATGAGCCCCATCAATTCTGGTATTGACACTTTAAACACAACATTGACCAGCTATAACGCTATGGCTCTAACTGATTCTTGCTATAAAGTGGCTCATAAAATGGCTCCTTGTAACTCTAACCACAAATTATCCAATGATCCAATCAGGCTATTGATTCGCTCCTGCCTGTCCATGTCTTAATCACCTTTAGACATACATTAGCACAAGCAAAATCAGTCATGACTGGGCAATTTTCTTACCTAAGACAGTGCCATACTATAATGTGTCACATTTTGCATTTGTAAAGAGTAGCTGCATTGAAAAAAAAAATAAAAAAAACTATATATTTTTTTTAAGAAATAATTCAACTAATTTGGTGTTTAAGAAACAGTATTATCAATGTTAAAAGTGTCAGTTTTGCTGCTTAATATTTTGGTGGAAACTAATACACTACTATTTTTACTAAATTGACATATTTAGCAATAATTCATTAAAGTTGAAGAAAAAGTTAATTTTCACTGTTTTTAAGTCAGTCATATCTGTTTTGCTGTAGTGTGCCAATAGGAAATATTAGTTACCCTTTCAGTCGAATCACGTCGACGTTACATATGGGAACTCACCAGAGAGACCAATTGCCTTTGAGCTTCGAATAAAATACTATGTGAGTATACGAGGGCATGAATGCAGTGCACTTGCAGCTTTTCGCTTCGGAGCCTCGTTCATCGTGCCCAAAAAAGAGCGGTGGGCTGAGACCCATCCTGGATCTATGAGCTCAGGCTGCCATTTAAAAGGCTCACCCCAAAGCCAGACAAATATGCATAGACCTGAAGGACGCATACTTTCATGTTTCGATCTTGCCTCGTCACAGACCCCTTCTGTGGTTTGCTTTCGAGGGTCGAGCATCTCAACTTTTTCAGGCACAAGACAGCAGTTCTACTCAAAACTTTTCAGAGGATCCTGGAGCATATGGCAGCTGCAGCCGCGGTCACGCCCCTGGGCTTGCTTAATATAAGACATGAAGAAACTAAAAAAAACAGAGACCAATTAAATCCAGAAGAATTGTGACAACGTCTTTAAGATGCTTCAAGAAACCTGTAAAACTACATCACTGCTAAAGGTTTTAGGCATTTGTGTAAAAATGCTGCAAAATGAGGATGCCGTCAAAAATAATGCCATAAATAGAACAATTAACTGAATGAATGAAATCAACATTTGGTGTGACCTGCATTTGCTTTTAAAGCAACTTTTGCCCTCTGTACACTTGATCATAGTTTTTTCCGATGAAGAGAGGTTTCTTAAAGACATTGCACATATAAACACTTTTTATTATTCAACATATTAAAAAAAAAAACAAAAAAAAAACTATAAAATAAACTTTTGTAAATTGATAGGGGACACTGGGCAGCCTTGCAGTACAGGTGTATAACACCATGATGCTGCAATATGTGATGACAAATGGTGCATGCAGAGAGAGAAATCAAAAAATAATGCGTTCCAGGGAGAAGGTGAGAGAGGGAGAGGCTGATCTATCTGTCCGGAGCTCCGCCCAAACGTGGAGGCGCCTCTGCGTTAGATTTCCTCAGAGGCCAATAACTCTGCTTGAAAAGGGATTACGCCAGTCCAAAGGTCTGGGTCACCACAAATAGACTTGTTCCAATAGCCATCTATCGTGTTCGGCATACCATTTAATGCAGCATGGCCCCCCTTTCCTGCAGAATAATATTTACTGCCTGCAGCAATGCGTTTGGAATCATGAAGGCCCGAAGGCCGATTCAATATTGGTTACATTCAGGTCGATATCGATTCTGCATAATCATTAGAGAAGGCAGCCTTTCACCCTTCATCTCATCTGGAAGGTCGGTGCTTTAAATTCAAGTCTATGCGACTTCATGAACTGGAGTGGCACTTAAAGTCACACTCTACAAGAGATACGGGCACTGTTTGCCCTGAATATAAAGGAAGGAGAGCTGCTCCAGATTAGGGTGACCTGAAAAGACCAGAGCTATGTTGGTAAGGTGACTGGCAATACAAAAGACAATGGCCTTTCGTTTACTGAAACAAAGATTCTCTGAAATATAAAGCTGACACTGGTTGAGCACAGATTCAGAAAGTTCAGGCAGGAGGAGTTGGGACTTTTTTCAAGGTCCTTATGCACTCAAGGGCAAGAAGGCCAAACAACCCGAACTCCATTTTCTTTCACAATGAAAAACTTAACATACTCCAAACTTTCACACACCTACAGAAACACAACCGAAAATCAATAAACCGCAATAACTGACCCTAAAGTCTCGATGGCCATAATATAATACATTAAATACAGTGATTTTCCATTAACACTTGTTTTTTTTCTCTCTCTACGCTGAGATAGTACTAGCAAGTTCTCTATTCTATCCAGCTAGCAACTGCTATGTTTTACATTAATCAAATTTCAATTAATTTGTTTTAATTAAATGAATATGAATTAAATATGCAAAGGATTATCTAAGTCATTAAAGCACTAATTGAAACAAAGCACTTCTTATAATACTCAATGTCTGAACAATCACGGCTCTAAGAAATTACACAGCACATTTGAATCGATGCAGTGCTTTGCTAGTCTCCAATAAATAACTACATTTCAGATACAGCTGCAAGAATTCAGTTCTAAAGCTCGATTTTAGTTTTATTTATTTATTTATTTTTTTTTTCCAGAAGGAACATGAAAAGCAAAGAATTCTCCGCAGAGAGGTGGGGATCAAAACAAGACAATGGTAATGAAGTATTCACACAGTAATGAAAAATGCAAACACAAAATTAAGAATAAAAGCTGGCACAGAGAAAATGCAAAGCGGGACATAAAATGAGTGATCCATAAAAGATAATATTCAAATGTATGCAAACAAAAGCATTACAGGAGGATAAAATGTTATCATGGGAGGGAATACAAACAGATTACAGATAAAACAAGGGATGTTGAGACGTCAAACTAATGAGGAAAAGCACAACTGCGTGTGGCGTCGTCCTCAGGGAATGACGTTGGGGAGTTTTGTTCCCGAGACCTGAGAACGGAGACCTTTTGAAGCCCAGGCTTCTTCAGGATAGCATCCCTAGTGAGCCAGCTATCTGAAAAAGTAGGTTATGAAGATGCAAGTGCATACAGATGCAGGTCAGGACTGCTCAGCAGGTGTTCATTTTTTTTTTTATTTCTGTGTTATGAAGACAACAAAGAGACTTGTGACTGTACACAACGCTCAAAGCTCAGTGATGCAACTTGCTAATCATTTAGCAGACACTTTTTTTCTGTTTTGTTTTGTTTTCTGATAAAAGCAACTTATGGAATATTGGCAGATCACCTGGAGGTTTAATATCTTGCTCAAGAGCTTCACTTAAAAGACGCTGGTAACTGACCAATTCGCTTACCACCAAATATTTTACAGAACACACTTACAAACTGCAATCGCCGAAGAACATGGGATGCAGAAAGGACAGGTTAGCGACTGACTTAACACGAACATGAGTTTACGGAAAAATAAAAGACGTTTGTTTTGAGTCTGTTTGTCTGTTTGGAGAAAATCCTCAAGGATGTAGAACACAACAAGGCTGCTTAGAAGGGTGTCTTGGTGAACAAAAGACAGAATTGAAGGACCAAAGTTGCTCCGCTAGTTAAATTATGATGGACCACAACGTCCTTGCAGCCTTTACCTTCCAGTAGGCCTTTCTTATTTCTATAAACGACTATAAACGTAATATATTCTTCATCTCGGCTTGAATGGGACTCTTTATACCCTGTGTTGTAGTGAACAGAAACGTGTCTATGTTTTGATCAGCACAGTGAATGGACTGTTAATAAGCACAAGAGAATTATGGGAAGGCCATCAATTAAAGAATGTGTAAAAGTCAGATTGCAGCGGTGGGTATAGCTATTTGATGATGCATAAATCCTTTCTATGATGAGGGGCAGGTGAGGAACACATTTTTATTACAATCCCTTGTCTGCCAGCTATTCAGAATGTGGCCTTCATTGTTGATTTGAGATCTGCTTTGTCGTTCTTTCTTATAGTGGCTGTGTTACTCAAATAATGGTGACATTCTCACATCTATTCTGTACATCATGCCTTTCTTTCGTATAATAACATTTCCTTATGAGAGTGTGTTGTGTGTGTAAAAATGTTTTAGAATCTGCATAAAAGGCAAGTGTGTCTCGTCTTGCTTAGGTTTCCATTTCTTTACTGCTAATCATCCCTCGGCAGTAAGCGAGAGGGTTTTTGTTCCTCAATCTGTGGTAAGATGTCACAGGTGGTAAGACGGAGAGAGAGAGCGGTACACGAGAGAGCAAAACCCCAGTCCCCTCGTTTTATTAACACAAGTCCATTCTCTAATGCAATCTCTGCTAATTAAGGTCACCATACCCACATCATAAATATTTCTCTACACCCACACACAAGGTCTGCTAGCTGTGGCAGCTCTGCCTGAGGCTTGGAAAGCTATCTCTTTCTCTCTCTTATTCTTTTCATACTACTTCTATTTCAAGGCCAAAAAAAGAATACGTAGAGTAATTAGCAGGGTCTTTTTTTCTCTCTTTCTTTTTCACTTTGTATCAGGTGAGGTAGATGGGAGAATTTTTTTACATGTCCAGTTGCTCACATGTTGACCACTAAATGACAAGCGTTTCCTTCTTTAACACAGACACCTATGCGATACGAATATCATGCAACATAGCAACTGTTCAATGATAATATGCCGCAGTCACATAACAGTATTGATTGTGACCTTTGACCTTTAGAGGTTGAAGGGGTGCCGGTGAGTGGCAGCTTTGACATTTCACTCGTTTTCCATCGAAAGGGTAAATTCACACATTATTATACTTGCAGATTTTGTTTTTAGATTGCTTTTAAGTAAAAGGGTCAGTGTTTTGAAAGCTGTGAACCTGACAAAGCCTGGCATAGCATTAGAGAATCTAATCAATGAATCTTTCTTTTTTTCCCACTTAAACATTCAACGGGTGCTTACAATCCCTTACGAATCTAAATTTAAATAAACTTACCATACATAGTTAATATTTCTTTAAAGTTTGTCTTTTTAATCTTTAATAAACAATTCTGGCACATACTCTAAATCTAATTTTGATCTGTTCCCAATGGACAAAAATCAATGCGCTAATATTTGGTATTCCGTTTCAAAACATCAGATTATATAACGGGCTGTAAACAGTGTGCCATGTTGATCTCAAATACCAAACAGAACAATCCTGATCCATCCGCACCAAACTAACAACTCTGGCTAAAGCTAACAGCAATCACAGTCTTTTTATTGTTGCCTCACAAATGGCCTACAAATAGCTCAGGTAACCACTTTGCATGTATGCACCTGCAAACATGTGTGCAATTCTTTCTTTTGGGGAAAACAAATATAAATTTTGAAGAACGTTTCAACATTTTTATTTATTTTTGTTCCATATAATCAAATGCAATGTGCAAATGAACAGTGGAGCCCATTCGCTTTCATTTTCAAAACATTTCCTTTTGTGTTTCACAGAAAGAACAGCATGTAGGTTTGGAACAAACTAACGGATTAACTCTTCCTTTAAGTCATCTCTGCACATTAACCCGGGGTATGCATTCTAACATTAAAAATTGACATGCTTCACCTTCAAAGCCAAACACATTTTATTAACCTTTTCTACGCCTAGCAAACCCAAGCAGATCTGCTAAAAGCAGCCGGTGCATGTGGAGGATGATCTAAAGTCAGCAGAAGCAGTAAATGCATGTAAATGTGAGTGAAATAATTCCAGAGGAAGTGATGCACAGGTCACTGAGTCACAGTGTGTGAAACAACAAAGTTTACATCACTACTCTGCTTTCCCCATTGACAGTTGACATATGTGAGTGGGATGATGTGTTTGTGTATTAGTGTGTGACAGAGATACAGAAAGAGGGTGAGACAATAAACGTGTGTCAACAGGTCCGCATTAATAACCCACATCTCAGCTGCGCAAATTCTGCAAATAATTTAATAACCTTTTTAATTGCAAGTTCTTTTATAATGCAATGCATTGCAGGAATGTAGAACAAAAGACACTTGAATCCGATGCTCTTGCAGCCGTTTATTATCTACAAAGTGAATATGAGAAAGTATTGAAACCATTAACATTAACCATTAAGTGAATGTCAGAATGGCTCTCTGAAGAGATAAAGCCTAAATCATACTCACATTTGCTAGCTTGTATTTCTCACAGGATGGAATTGTTGTAACATTTCCCAAGATTATTGCAATACAAATAAAATGTAATCTATATTCATATTCATGTATTAGTTCTTGTACTATTGATTGCAAGAGAGAGAGAGTGAAAGAGAGGGAGATTTTTTTTTTACAGAAGAACAGACATTGCATCAGGAGCAATGTCTGAGCTGGGACACGTGACCTCTATTTCATCAGGCTCCTTGACCCCGGCAGGAAACAGTGACTATTGATCGGCTGGAGGAATGGACATGAGCTGCTTGGCTGTTCTTTATTCTGAGATCATACCAGTGAGGGAACATTTTATTTGATGAAGTCAGGGAACTGCACTCCCTTCAGGTCAACTCTGTGTGTGTGTTCCTAACCTATCTATGCTTTAGGGACACATTTGCAGAAAAATGTCTCCGGAATGTAGTTTTATCTGACAAAACTCATTTTGAGGATGTTCTCAAAGAGAAAAAGAGGTAGATAAATATAGAAACTATCATACTTTTTTTTAATTTATATATTTATTTACTTATATATATATGTGTGTGTTTTTGTCAATATACCAGAATTTATAGAATTGACATCATATATTGTTAACTAAACTTGTCAGCTGTTCGACATAAATGTCCCAGTAAGTGTATATTCCTTCAAAGTGAAAGAAGCTTACCAAACAACACACCTGTACGTCACAGCAATACATCTTTCAAAACAGATTAGACTGTAATTGCATGTGATTTTATATTCCAATTTAAGCACATTAATAGTAAATATTTTATGGAACTTGATCTTAAAACTTTCCCCTTCTTTCTAAAAGCACTGGGAACTGCTCTCTCAGACTGGTTACATTATTGATATACTTAAAACTGAGTGCTGAACCCAGTATTTCAGAGTCAAAAGCAGATTGCTCCTTAATCTCTTCTTTAGAAAAGCAAGCATCTAGATGCCACTCGCAGGCTTTAACGGCAAACAAAATATCTCACCGTTTTGTGAACGGTATTTCTTGAAGCTCTCGTGTAATAAAACTGTGGTGTATGCCCCCTGGTATATAGCTAGGAAAATGTGTGCTAAAGCTTATATATTGAGTGAAAGCAAGTGCGAGACCACATCAGGATTTATCTATTTTACTCAGAAGTGATCCTCTAATGCTTTCGAAAAGTTCAGTTCAGTATACGTTATATGTCCTTTTGCATTTTTGACATATCTACCTCTAACACCAACCTTCAGATAAGCGAGTCTTTCCCATTCAGCCGTTTTACCTCAGTCGCCATATTGCTCTTTGATAGTGGGAATGAACTGCATCTTTAATGTCGAGTTACGAGAGATACAAAAAAATATATATTTAAGCCATTCCTTGGTGTCATTCCCCCTTTGTGATCCGAATCCATGTTATCAAACACAAATTTATCATTACAGAATTGAGCTCCACTGCATCATATTCCGCCATTAAATTGCTTTGGCTTGGCGGGTGACTTCTTAAAGGCCACCTCGTGCTCTGACTGATAGTGGCCAGCGGTGCCCCAGATAAGAATCATCCGCTCGGGCTGAATGAGATGAGGGAGTTGAGTGAGGGGGAGTTATATGTTACTCACCTCCACCAGCTTGTTGGCATGTTCACGGAAGACCTGTGCATACTCCTTAACCTCTTTCTCGTTACCGCTCTTGGCCGCCTCTATCAGCACCAGCAGAGGCACATTGGTCTCCAGGAAAGAGTCAGATATGTGGTCCATAACAGCCTTCCTTAGCTAGGAGAAAAGAGATAGAAAGAGCAGGGATCAGCTCATGTCCTACATAAACTGTCCAGCACTTGAACTTGTACTTGGAGCTCCGACTGTACGGTATTTACAAGCGACAAACTCCAGGTTTAACACATTTTCTAATGGAGAGCTTAAGAGTGTTCTGGTGTTAAAAGCAGCTAGTTGGAGTGCAACAGAATTGAACAGAAGACACATTTGTAGGTACATTAGCTCCAACACACACGTTATGTAAACACTCAATATACTTGAGATGCTTCAAGAGGGTCTGTATAACCTGGAGAAAGGCACCATTCACATCCATCTAAATGGCAGTTTCCTCCTGGAAGTGTGCGGTTTGAAATCTGCCATTGTTGTGTTTGTCTGAGGGCAAAATTCCCAACCAAAGAGGATTTAAGAGGCCTTAAAGGCATAGTTCATTTAAAAATGAAAATTCTGTCATTAATTGCTCAAATGTTGTTCCAAACCCTTAAGACCTTTGTTCATCCTCGGAACAAAAGTGAAGATATTTCTAATGAAATCCGAGAGCTTACTGACTGTGCATAGACAGGAACACAACTGACACATTCAAGGCCCACAAAGGTAGTAAGGACATTGTTAAAATAGCCCATGTGACACCAGTGGTTCATCTGTAATCTAATGAAGTCACAAAAATACCTTTTGCTTGCAATGAAAATGATTTCATTTAACAATTTTTACAAAACAGTATTCTTGTAACTTCATAAATCTTCATAAACTGAAGATCAAAAAAGGTCTTACGGGTTTGGAACGACAAGAGGGTGAGAAATAAATAACATAATTTGAATTTTTGGGTGAACAATCCCTTTTAAAAAGAACTCAAGACTACAACAACAACTACTAAATTGGAATGAAGAAACTATGAAGACATTTAACATGGCATAGCAAAAGTGCAAATTTCACATTACCTTAAAAAAAAAAGCAGCGTGCTAAGAAGAAATAGTAAGCAACTTGAGGTTAAGTGCCTCGCATAGGGGCACAATGCTATAAGCTCATGGCTTGCTAATTGCGGTGTTCAAGCTATCAACCTTTAGGTCACTAGCCCTGAGCACAAGCCAGTTTCAAATCAACCTAAATACACAAGCATGCATTTTGCCTTAAGGTAAGTTAAAAAGCTTAAAATATCTCTTGAAAACAGGATGAGTTTATTAACAAGGTTACTTGTGTTCTTATAAAATAGGCTGTAGCTGTGCAATCACTGTTATAAAACTGTCGATTGTAGTAGCAGAAGCACATCATCAGCAGTTTTTATAGTTACATGCAGAGAAAACATCGGGGGCTATTCCAATGGGGCAGTAGGTAGAGTCCCACGACACATGTCCTCTAATGGATGATGGGAAACACTCCTAACAAGCAATAATTATCATTCAGTGAGGCACGCACATATCTTAACCAATTAAAAAACCCTGTGCTAGGCCATGGTGGGCAGACAGTAATGATAAATTATGGCCAAAGGCGACGCATAATCCATCACTGGCAAGAAACTTGGCCAGTCAGAACTTGAGACGCCCTTAAAGGGGACATGTCACAGTTTCTCAGTTCAAAAATATGTACAAATATTTGAAATATTTTTGGTTATTAGGTTGCATTTAACCATCAAGTGATGACTTGAAAAAGTGATTATTTGTAGGTTTTGGTAAAACTATTTTAATGTGATGAAAAATGTCCCCAAAGTTTTGTGGCAAGAAACCTATGCCACAAAAGTGTCAAATATGGCATGCAAGGAAGTTTTAAGGCCGTGCTGGGCTGTGGAACAGTCCATGAAACCAAAGCCAAGCATAAGGACGTCATCTTTTCAATCAATGTGCAGGACTCAGTGGAGGAGTTCTTGGCCACCTGAGCATGAAATTCAGAAAACAGAGCACACTCCGAAGGTAATGATCCTTCTCCCCGTGTGTCGATGATTTAATTGAAATGTTTTAATGAACCTTGGTGCTCTGTCTCTAATAACCTCTGGTAAAGGATGTGTGCTTGTCTTCTTAATGGTTTGGGCGCAACCCCAGGGAAAACGAAATAGAAAAATAGTGACCAAAATGTATCATTTTTCTACTTATGCTGCCTACACTAGAGTGTACACGAGTCACGTTGTGTGTAAAAAATGAACTACATAAAAAAAGAAGAACAGTACCGTACTAGTATTTGAATATATTAATAATCTTAAACTGGGACTCGGTCTGACAGCGTTTCATTTCCCCCATCCCTTCTTAAAATTAATTTTTCAGTTCTCACGGAGCTTGAGAGCAAGTGATCTGTCTCTTCTTTTTTTTTATTCAGATTACTTAAGCCATAATTATTTTCCTTCGACATCGACCATGGCATTTTAGGGTCAGTTCCGTTTGCATCTTATCATCATTATGCCAGTGAGATTAATTTCTGTTTACTGGGAAAATCTCATTTTCAGGTTGCAGACCTTTAAACCTCTATTTAATATACTGCACGTTACAAATGTGGCAACATGTTCAATCAAACATGGTATTCCCTCACTGTTTCAATAGGATAGCTAGCATTGGCAAGACAAGTATAGCCTACAGTAAGGCCCCTAATGTCGAATGTCTTTTTCAAAGAAGCAACTGAAGTTATAGTCATGTAATCTCAAGACTAAATTGGAAAAAAAGCTTGACGAATGGAGTGCTCCGCCGACTCCTCGCAGACTACAAAAACAGCAAGCCAAAAAATTGGAAACACTGAGGAGAGGAAGTGCTTTGCTTTAAATTGCTCTGAGGGACTGAAAAAATGGAAATCTTGTGATTCTACCTGTCATCTTCCCCTTTCTGTCTTTCTGCCTCTTTTCCCAATTTCTCCCTAATCCTTTGTTCTCTTCATCCATATGGCACTGAAGCGCCAGTAAAAAAAATAAAAAATCAGCATAGCAAACTCAATCAAGTTAAATTCAGACAGAAACAAAGACGAAATGAGAAAGAAAGAGTGCACTTAGCCAAGCCAAATGATAAATCTTTTAATGTTGCAAATGGGAGAGATTTTAAGAGACGAGATTAGCTTGTGTTTGCTAATTTCGCTTACAAACAGGAACGTGTATTTTCGAGGATTAACCACCTGCTACAACATGAAAAAACAAATGCCACCGAGAACGAAAGTCAAATCACCAATGAAATAAAGTGATCTTCTGTAATTTACTCAGAACAAAGCTGACAGATGTTTGATTTCTTAATCTGGGAAAACAAGAGCTGTTCATTACGCTGTTGATTTATTCCCGCGCTCCCCACCAATTTTGAAAATTAATTTCTATAAAACTTGGAATTTATATTTATCCTGTTTTGCAACTGAGAGACCATAACATTTTGATTTTAACAATCACGGACAATGAATGAATGTGGCAAAATTCAACTTTCTCCTTCAGTCTTAGAATTCGGATTCTCTGCAAGGGCTTAATGTTTCTTATTAAAATGTCAAGGGCAATCACAAGATAAACATGCCCCTCTACCCGGTTAGCAGAAAAGGCAGCCAATACAAATCAGAATGAAGTAACAGCACTGATTTAGTATTAACAATGACATCTGGAGAGGATAGGGGGTGGAGGGAAAAACAGAGAGTGAGTGGAGATGTGCTGTTTGATCTTCCTGTCATGTCTGTAAATGAGTCTGATAGCATAGCTCCCTCCCCTTCAATGATCACCGCAGAGGTCTTAGGGCAGAGTAGAGGAAGCCGTGCTCTGGAGAGATGGCATTTAGGTTAAAGCTTTAGCAATGATTTGAATGTTTTTGCTCCTGGCCAAACTGAAAGGTACGTTCCTGTCTGCTGTCTCTGGAAGGCCCTTTGATGTCTAATTATATAAAAGACGTGATGCATTTAGAAACTTAATGAGATTTATTCTTGTCAGTGCAGGATTTTGGGCCATTTTAATAGAGGAAATAATCAAATAAATCATTAAATTGTTCTTTTTTGGTAACACTTGTTTTCCTCTGCATTTGCTTTTCTTTTTTATGTACTTGAAATCAAATATAGCAGCACCACTATACTTCAACAGACTAGAGCAAGCATAGCCATGATTGACATCAAGTGAAGGTTTTACATTTCTAAAGCTCATTGAAATTGTATATGCAATAACAGTTACATACAATGTATTATAATAAAGGTATCTCCAATGGGAGTACTGGATCTAAATAAAATAGCAGTTTCTTACGTAACATATTCCACATAACAGCACTCACATAACACAAAGGTTCCATCTCTCATAGAGAATCACATAACACTCGAGTCAATGCACACATCTATGAGCTGATGCTACGGACGCTGTGGCAGTGTGACAATTGACAATTTCTTGAAATAGAAATAAGAAAGCAGAGAAGACAGGCTGTGGGAAGGTGTTTCTAGACTGTTGATGAGAGCGGCAGAAGAGCCAGTGTGCACATGGGTTTATCAACTGCTTCTGTTATCATTCTCCACTATGACAGACTGAGGTACCACTATACCCTGATCCCTGATCGTGAGGGTCTACTGAGGACTTTATCAGGAAGTAGGAGCACTGTACTTCCAGCCCCACTGCCTGCATTAATGCAATGCCCACTGACTTCAGCCTTGACTGCGCTGCAATGCAGGGTTTTTTTATAAGAAAAAAACAAAAAAACGGGGAGTGGCGTCTCTCTGGGTCTTTGTGACATTGACTACATTTGTGTCAGTATGAATCAGTTCAGCCCGATTGCTGTACTGTATCTCAAATTCTGCAGTGAAAGTATTTTCATTTTTGGTGTAACTATTTCTTCACAAAAGATTCTTTAATATTCCCTTGTGTAAACAATACCCTCAGGGGTCTTCAACAGGGGGTCCGCGGTAGTACTGCAGGGGGTCTGACAATTATTGTGCTTGGAAAGAAAAAAAAAAACTTACTTTAGCTGAAGTTAATGTTGAGTTAAATGGTTCATTGTCCTTCCCACATATATACATAATACATATGTGGACATATCTGATTCTGTACAAATATAATGATTATTTTAATTGAAATGCAATCTATGCATCATAAAATAGTATGTAGATTCTCACAGTATTATGTGCATATTATTATAGGCCGTGCAATGCTAAAATTTCTATTTTCCATCTCTATCCACCAAGGCTTGAAAAAAAAACAACACTTGTATTTAAACATTTACACAGCAGTTATTAACAATCTGAACTTTTTTTCCTAACTGAAGTGTTTACATGATGGGTTTTCATTCAGATTATCAGTATGATTACTCCTATAGTAATACCATTAAAATGTTTGGAGTACTGTATGCCATTTCTGTAGCTCATGGGTTTAATTCCCAGGGAATGCATTTACTAAACACTTTGAATGCAATGCTATTTACTTAGAATAAAAGCATCTTTCATGTGTTTGAATGTAAATTACATATTTTATTAGCAAAGCAGCATTAAGATGACAAACATTAATGAAGTTGCTATAAGTATGCTTCAGTTCCATAGAAATATTGGTCTGCTGAACTTTTTTCAGTCATAACATATTTTACAATATTACTTTTTTTTGTTGTTTTTTTTTAACATTATTTTGGATTGAGTAAATGCAGCTTGTGTGGGAATAACAGACTTATTTCTATAAATCTCCTGCCCTTAAACCTCAGGAAGGTAGTGCAATTATTGTTAAGAGAATCTGTAACAGGCATTCAAAACATTTTCCTGGAGCTGCTTCTGAATACAATTCAAAGGTTTAATGTCACTTTTATATATAGCTCTGTAGAAACGTTGCAAATCACTGCATCCTGTTCTGCTCAATTTGCAGAATCTGAGCTTGTTGCATACACATGTCAGTGCTATGATGCTTATGCAGATGCCTGGGAATTGCACAGGATGGCATGTAAAAATGTTAAAGCATGCATACTAGGGCGCAAGCTATGCACAAGCAATCGCCTTTAAATTTTAAGTATGGCTGTACAGTAGTAGCCTGACAGTTCAGAGCGCTGAGGGAACCCGCACTCTCCAGACTGTAGACATCACTCAGAGCGATTGTTTAAAATTTAAACGATTTCTGCTTGCGAATTTCATAAGTGTGGGAAATGTACGACTGATTTAGAAGTGTTAAAACTGAGCTCTACTTTGAAAAAAGCGATTTTAGTTTGAGCGCAGGCAAGATTTATGAGCCTTTCTCTGTGTGTCTGTCTCTAGGAGAATTTCTTAGATGTAGATTAAGAGTAGCTGTCAGCTAAACACTTCCAAAGAAGTCAAAGAGGCTGCGGTAACAAGACGCTGTAAGAACAGCGCTGAGATGCCAACACTTTCACAAGGTCACAAATACAAGCCATATGCCAATAGCAATAATTACACATAGCTATCCACAAAGAGTAAATATTAAAAATGAAAAATGGTTTGGTCATTTTCAGAATAACAAATTATGTCGTCATCTTTTTTACAGCATGAGCAATTTCATCAAAGCACATGCATTGCAGGAACTCGAAATTGTTTCTATTTGCGATTCACAAAATGGATTCTGAAACTGAAAGAGAGAGAGCTTGCTTAAGCATATGTTCAGAGAAGTGTTGCTCACTAGAGGAGCATCCTGGAGTAAGCTATCAGTCAACAGAGAGCTGGGAGGGAGGACTTGACAGACACATTTATTAGGAATGGGATGACAGATGACACATAGCTCAAAGTGGTGTAAAGGGATGTGTGTGGGGACTGCTAATTACACAAGAACAGATATTTAAGAGTATTAGTTCAGCGCAGTACATCCCCACACCTCCAGTATTATTCATCCGGATTCTAAACAGCTGAAAGGCTGTACCTCAGATCTTTTCTTCTTTGTGTTGTGCTTATGCTGTTATGATACATTATGGGAGCTCAAGTACTCGGTGCCATCTGAGAGGCGTGCCTCTGGGGGAGAGGTCTGACAAATGCTGGCTTTAGTTCCGTGACTGGCCCCATGACTGCTGAATTACTCCGCTAGAAGGTCCACTAGCTCAGAGAACACCCTGTGACTGTGGATAACCAAACAGTGATGTGATACTATTTCTTTCTGCTCATGCAGGATAATGGGAAAAAAAATAAAATAAAGAAGCCAAACAGTGATGTGAGCACTTAAAATAATAGCTCACCTTAAAAATGAACAATTTGGCATCAGTTACTCACCCTTATGTAGTTCCAAATCTGCGCAAGTTTCTTTCTTGTGTTGAACACACACAAATATATTTTTTTAAGAATTGTGAAGAAACAAACAGCTGTTGGTCCCCATCCACTTCCATGGTAGGTAAATAAATAATATGGAAGTCAATGGGGACCACCAACCGTTTGATTACCAGCATTCTTCAAAACATCTTATTCAGTATTCAACATGAGAAAGAAACTCATATGTTCATTCTATCTATCTATCTATCTATCTATCTATCTATCTATCTATCTATCTATCTATCTATCTATCTATCTATCTA
>JAUMHP010000040.1:18937540-18955572 GCA_032361065.1 Enteromius trimaculatus
CCAAACGGGAAACAAGTCTAAGTCAATTTCAAACTAGTAAGAATTGAGTTCTGGTAAAACATTCATTATAATAGAATTGTGCAAAAAATGTTATTTGGCCAGAATACAGAAAAAGTTTTGAATGGTTGAACACAGCAATCTTCCAGAGCAGGTGAAGAAATCTTACAAATGAGAGGGTGACTGTGGTGATTGTATGTTCTCTGGCAGCTGACATCTTGATGTTTAGAGTGAAGGGACATTTTTTCCTCACCCGAATGTTATATGGTAAGTTTATGAAAGGAATAGTTCACACAAAATGAACATTCTGTCACCATTTACTTACTCTTGTGCTATTCCAAAGCTAAAACATGACTTCTTTCTTCAGAGGAACACTAAAGATGTTTTTTTTGTTGTTTTTTTTATGCTACCTGTTCCTTTCTGTATAATGAAAGTAGTAAATGTGGGTGGGTGCTATCAAACTCCACAATGACAAAAAGCACCATAAAAGTATCGCTAAAATATGGCAATTCTTCAAAAGTCATACAAAAACACTGTATTGTATGACAAGTAACACAAAGTCAAATTTATGATGCTATTTATTGACAATCTGGGCTGACAGGAGCACCTATGTTTCTCTTAACCAGTGAAATATTTAAATAGCCTTGTTCTTTCAACGGTGGAGCAGACAGAATGCATTTTTTTTTTTTTTTTTGGTGTAAATGTCAGGTAATAGTATCATATAATAGCAGCGTTTAATGTTCCTTCTTTATTACGTAAAAACGCTCCTGATTGGAATGTCAGTCCAATAGGAATGCTTCACAGCTTTATTTCCAGACTCTGTTTTTAGTTTAGATCGGTGCTGACCAGTCTGACACTTTGTTCCATTATCATGACGATGGAGAGAGGAAATGCATCAAAAGAGCTTTTAAGCTGTGCTGATTGCCGAAGTCAAGAGCGTGGACCTCAGCTTCTTGAGTTGGAGACATACCGGTGTTTGATGCTCTTATGCACTACAGTCAGATGTTTAGAAATATGAGGAGGTATCCTCTTGAACACAGAATAAAAATACAAAATATAGTTCAGTGGTGTGTTAGTTACTTTTTTAGCATTTTGTTTGTCTATTTCATTTGAAGGTTCAAATCCATACTTATGTTTCCTCGTGCAAGTATTAATACCTGAGGCATCCACTTCAGAAAAGACGCTTCAGTAAACCAGTGGTTCTTAAAGTGCGGTGCTATTGTAAACAATACTTAAATGGCAGAACGGAAGAGCTCCAGTGAAAAATGACTTAAATGTCAGCCTCTTCCTCACACAGTGCTATCATAATATAGTGCACAAGTCGTATTTACAACTTTTATGTGCTTTTTGGAGCTTGACAGTTACAATCACCATCCTTTTGTGTTCTACGAAACACAATGCTTCATGAAAAAAAAACAAAAAAAAAACGTTCTGAATAACATGAGGTAATATATCACTTTCTTTCATTGTAGTGATCATTTGGACTCTTTATGTTTGTATTTTTACTTAGTTTTATGTCAGACAGAGGACTGACTCACCTGTCTGCGAAGATCACGGGTCTTCTTGGTCATCTTGTCAATAGCTGAATTCAGCGGGTCTCCTTTTTCTTTTCTTCCGGTCTGAAATAGAAGAGGATAGAGGCGGAGAAATTAGTGTTAGTAATGCAATATTTCCATTTTATGTCCTGCAAGCTCACACCAGAAGAAGATGAAAAAGTAACAAACAAATCAAGAGAGAAAGGTTAAGTTAAAAACACTATTGTCAGCCTTGAGTGGGCTTTTTAAGAACCTCTTGAAACATGAGGCCTTTAAGTGTCTCTAAATGTAGACACAGCCGGTTTGAAATAAAGCAAGTGCTGCATAAAGCAACAAGAGTGTAGACACAACCAACAATAAAAAAGACAAAGCACTATAGAGCACTGTAGCAGATTTTTGAGACAGACTGACATGAAGGAATCTTCTGTGTTACATTTATCCACCACAAAAATGACTGGCCCACAGGCAGACCCTAAAACCTCAGGGATTAAACCTTTATAGCAGTATAAAAGCCACATCGCGGGGTGCTGAGAACTCCATCTGATGAAGCCGAAAGGACACTGTAGCCTGAAGCAATTTGGAAATTGCACACAACTCTGAATGCTGCACAACTTGCATCCTCACTATTTCACCAATACTCTATATAATAGATTGAGGCTTAACATAAAACCAACTGCAGCTTGGAATTATATAGATGTGACAGTCTGTAATAGAGATAGATTTCTATTATATGCCTAGCAAGAATCACTTCCGTTTTTGTATCTTTGAACCTTTCATTTAATCAGTTAAACTTTAGAAGGACAATAAATAAATTCGTCCTGGGACACTTTTTCTGAATCATCAATTCCCAAGTGAACTCTCCTGAACACTGGCTAATCTGATTGGCTGGCTTTATGAAACGTCCAGAAATAAAGACACAAAGATTGCTTTATTTATTTTTTTATCAATCTGCCTGAACAGATACAGGATCGATTTATTAAATACAGGTCAGAAAGAACCAATGACTGAATCTGTTAGTTAGTGGATTCAAATGAATTAATAAAATTAGTTCGAGGCACTCAACAAGTAAACACGCAGAACTGGGAAAGAAATTGGTAAACTGGGAAAGAGATTGAAAGTGTTATTTTGGGTGGACAACAATCTTTATCACAAGGTCTATAGACATTTTCAGTGTTTTATGTACAAGAACAACAACAACAACAACAACAAAAATCCATTTCAGATAAACCTTGTGGCCACTTTATATGTTGGTCAGGCTATCTCTTCAGTTTAAATACATATTTTTAGCCAAAATAAGCTGCAGTGTGGATGAGACCATGAGGGAAAATTCTGGCTATGTGCGACTAGTTCAGGAGTGTCATGCACCATATAATCTGAATGCCCCTGTTTGCTTCCTGTCTGATTGTTCCAGTGGCTGTTGCCCTCAAAAATGGATTCTCGTTCCCCTGTCAGAGTGAGCCGGTGAAATGTGCTTGGGTTGAAATGAGGACGGTTCCTCTTGTTAGCGAGTAATTAAAGATTTTGCAGCGTTGGTGTCCGTCTCCCCTAGGTCCGATCTGCCAGACAGCTCACAGCTGGCTCCTGTATGTCAGTGTCAGAGGAAACTCTCACCATAGATGACAACACACGTCCCGTCTCTCTCTCTTTCCCTCTCAGCAGCAAGACTGCAGGCTATGGCTCCGTACAAACACAAACAGTATCCTATTAAATATGGACAGCAGGACTGAAACGACTAAATGCCTGCAAGAATTTGCCAGAAAATGATACAGTGGACAGAGTGTAAGAGAACAAGATAACGGTGCAATGCAGGGACGCTTCAGAGGCCATTTGCAATATGTTTAAAGCGTTTTATTAGGAACACTGTGTACATAAATAAACAAACGAATAAAACAAACTGAACTGAACTAGTGATGAAACATCAAAGAAAAAACAAAAAGATGTCAACAGTGCATAAACATGCAGAATGTCACATAAAATTAGATTTTTCACAATGGTGAAAGGTCAGAGTCAGTCTGAATGATGATTCTTTTAGCTACATAATGATCCATGTGCAAAGGTTTTTGGCAGGCGCGAATTGATATTCAAAGCAGACTGTTAATTAGGCTATCGGCTTTCATTTGGAAGATGACCCTTAGAATAAGTACAGAATACTGAAGCCATCATAACCTTTACCAGAGCCACCATTTCAAACGGTATCCTTAAAAGCCGCATACAACTGTTTTTTGGCACCATGGAGCGCAATTAGGAGGCTAAGCACTAACCCCCCTCTACCTTTCAGCAAAGATAGACAGAGAGAGAGGGAATGACAGTAATGAACCTATCTGAAATCAAGCTCTCCTAGAACATTGCAGCATGGACTTCTTATAAGTTAGAGCAGGGCCCTAAATCAGTCCTGTCTGAAACTCGCAAATGTCCAACAAACATCACTTTGGAACCTGGGCACTCACGCATCTACGGCAGAAAAATCAATATTTTGAGTGAACAGCTTCACAGACCAGAAACCGCTTTAGGACAATGCAACTCAGATGCGTGTGCATATGTATGTGGAAATATTGTATTACCGTTTTTTGATATCACTTTTTTGCTTATATTGTGTGCTCTGATGTTTTTCTAATATTGCACAGTATGCGAAATAATCATGCCAATTTGAAATTGAAACTGGAAGAGAAACAGTAAATGAGAGTGAAAGAGAGCTAATTCAACAGAAGTTTCAACGTGGATATCTGATTCAAAAATCAGACCGAATTAATTAACAAATGAATTACCGTTCCCATCATTGTACCGAAATATAATCTTTCATCAGTGCTGACTAAAGGCGAGGCATCTGACCAGAGAATTGCAAATCAAAGGCAACAGTTGAAACAGCAGAAACAGTTGTATTCAGCCTGAGTGTTATGAGATTGCTCAAAATTAATGACCATGTTGCCAAGCAACCGTCCTCCAGTTCCGCCTAGATGTTATTAATACACAGGCAGTGCAAGCTGGCTCACGTTAAATTGGCTAGTTCAATCAATATTCTTAAAACTGGATGAAGAGGCAAGCAAATCTCCATGGAATTCAGAATCAGCAAACCCAGGAGAACAAGACTCTATCTAAAGACATTTCCCTTTGTTCTACTAGTGCGCCATGGCAGGGCCAATCATCTGTATGGGACTCTAACACAAATGCAGCCTTCAGAATTGTTTAAAAAAAGCTTTTGAAAACACTGAGTGGATTTGCAACAGATGGCACGACGTTTATAGTCAGGAAAATGGCAGGTGTTGCGTAGTTACAAGAAAAGTTATCCTAGAGCATTTCGGTAGCAAAAAGCCTGAAAAAGGAAAGAAAAAAGTATTGGTACACACACACACACACACACACACACACACACACATATATATATATATATATAAATAATGGAATGTAACCTACTGTAAATATCAGAGTAGACAATAAGCACATTTTGCCCAAAGTTTTGTCAGAAAATTCATATTCCTTCATAATTCATATTGCTACTGTTTAATTTCTGTGAATTTCTCTTCCTGTCATACTAATTTGTAATTCAACATCCTGTAGGGTGTGGACAGTTCAATTCAAATTCCAGCTCATGAACTGAAAGTGTGCCGAGTCTAATAATCCAAATTTTGTCCAAGGTAAAGGCACAACAAAGCTAATACAGAATCTCGTGAAATTTCAGCTGAAATCAGAAGGAAACAGAAGTACCCAGAGGCAACTCGACAGATTTCCTTTCTTTGAAATATGTTTCTCATGGAAATGATGACATGGACAGGTACAAGGGAAAAACACAGGGGTGAGTTTCAGAATTGTTTCCGAGTTTTTCACAACTCTGCTTCCTGTCAGAGTTCGAGATGTACACGAGGAACTCCAAATGAAGTTTCCAACTTCACTCTGATGAATTTCCAGCTACGAGGGTGAATTTACTGCAGCTGGAGCTAACAAACACTGGCTTTAAATAAGCTGTATTATTATTCAAAGTGAAGACACAAAACTGTGTTTGAAGCTTGCAGGCTGAAGTGTTATTATTTGTTGGCTAACACAGATAACGACACACAAAACTATTCCAATTCCAATTACCACTATGAGTTTAAGCATGTAATAGTTTACCATTAACAATTTGTCCATTAAATTAATTATATTACATTTATCTACTGTGGGCTTTAAATTCAAATTGGCTGCATAATCATAATTTAGCACAATATATAGTAACTCCAAACACCTGAGGCATTTTTATCCTTTAATTTATAATTGATGTATATTTCCCTTCTTGCACACTATTTGGGCATTAAGGGTAACACATTCCATCACTTCATATGTGTTCATCGCACTACTTACAAACAGCGTTATTTCACATTAAAGGGGAGAAATTGCTTTAGTCAAGAGCATCAGACAAGGACGACTCAGAGGAATGCTTTAAAGACCATTTTCCACACTGAATGCAGCTACCAACCCACATCACTTAAATGCCAATTTAAATAGTATTACAGACCATATTGCAATGGTCTTCTGGGAGAACACTGAGGAACAATGGACAGATATTAAGGAGAAAAAGTGACCCCTACTTGGGGAAATAAACCAGTATAGCCAATAACAATCACTGAAGCAGTGCTTCCTGGCCTTTTTTGTCTCAACCATTTATTCACTGCAAACCAGACCTATAACAATGTCTACACGCACATCTCGGCCCTGAACAAGCAAGTGAAATCTTGCTACACAGCAGGAGTCGTGTAAAGTCAAAGTCAAACTTGATGATCATGTAGGCACACCGATGACTCAACTTGAACATACACATATACTCATCACTCAAAACATTTGAAGGATGAAGGACAGGCAGAAAGTTTAAAGGTACTAGTCTCTAAAACAGAAAATGTTTAATACCGGTCTCAAGCTTCCGGACGCCACTGTACATGCAGTATAATTGGCATTGATCTGATTCTCCCCACATATGCCTCTCACTGTATTTACTTTTGAGAATGAGATGGAGAGGAAAGTGAGACTACCGCATCAGATCAGAGTCGTCAGGAACCGACTTTCAAAAGCCATCAAAGTGATGATGCTTGAAATAAAATGCAATTTCATGCTACTGAATATTTTCACTCTGGATCTTTGATATTTGAATATATTTAGGTCTTAGCCAACTCAAAAAATCTATCTAAATTATTCAGTTTATCAATTTCTAATAGTTAAAAAAATAAGGTAGCTTATATTCAGAATGGAAAAGATAAGTACATACAGATTTGCACATTCAGTCAGATGAGTTTTAGGAAGTTCTTATTGATTTTCTCTCACAAAATTTAAAGGGAAGAGAAAACAAGCTTGGATTCAATCTAACTCACACCTGGCCAATACCGAAGCATCTGAGAAAGAAGCACAATTCATAACTTGTAGATACACACATCTCAGTTGGACTCCTGTGAAATACATGGTACCTTGGAAAGACTGCAAATATAAACATAGCAGAGAAACAGCCAACTGGACCTCCTCCAGCTCATTATTTCATTCTCATGCCAGCATCGCTGGTATTTATTAAATACAATACTACTGATTAGCCATTTAACTATTGTGATTTCACCAGGTTCCTGGTAAATGGGAATATATAACTTTAACTTATTGCTAATATAGTAATGTAGTTCAAATTTGATGTGTCAGTGTATTTAACTACTTTCTTTAGTAACATATACCGGACAACTATTTTCTTAAATTCAACTTCAAACTCAAAAATGAAAAATCAATATAAGCACTGGATTGCTTTAAATCGTTTACTCTTGTCATTTCAAACCTACATAACTTTATTGCTTACGTGGAACAAAAAAGAAGATATTTTTTAGTATTTTGTACGCCAATGACTTTTATAGTTTCTCTACAAATACAGCTGAATCATTTTTCAAAATGTCTTCTTTTGTGTTCTGCAGAAGAAACCACATAATAGAGTTTAGGAACATCAGGGCAAGTAAGTGATGACAGGAATTACATTTTTGGGTGAACCGTGTTTTTTTATTAGATTAGTTTAAACTTACATTTCAAGATTGAATTTCAGATTCAAATTTCTGTTCACTTTGATCTGGTGCCAAAAGAGAGTGTTAGATGCAGGCTGCTTACGTCTGCAGAGCCCAGCCCAAGATGCTGCAGCATCGTTACTCAACCCCCTATTGCTTTCAGAGCCAAATGCTAATGTGTCATTTACCTATCACTAGGAGGGAAGGCTTAGCTGGGCCCCAGACCCAAGTAAAGCCACCTGCTTCTTTAAAACCCATGCGTAACTACAAAATGCAACTCACAATTTGTCAGCAATTAGCAGTTGTATACTTTAAGACATTGTGTTGAAAGTTGACCTAATGTCGAACCAACTGCCAAAATTATACTTTTTGCAAGCTACCAAACCCTCTTTGCATAGGTGTAGCTCGAAAATGTGGCTACATGTTAAAATCAACAAACAGATAGCCTTTGGGCCAAATGTTAATTGCACAGGAGCAGTGTGGCCCTGATGGAAAGCAAAAGCTCATGAGAACTCTGGCATCCAAGCCTGTGGCATTCCACTAGTACGGTATCTTATTACAGAGATCACTTCAATTACACTTTCTTGGCCAGCCAGCTCTGCAGATGACATCTGAACCTTAACAAACTCATGGAATCAAATCAAGGTCCATGTCTACCAGATTTAAAGCCTCGCACATGCAAGTGTAACTGGCAAATTAAACTTCGTGGTATATATTTAACAAGACTTACAACTGTAAAGAAATGCGCGTCTCCTGAAATACTCTCTAGGCCACCTTAAGATGATCACGGGTTTCAAAGGCTCTTCACTTCAATTTCTTTTTCAATATCAAAACCCACAATCAAACAAGTCGTTTTTGCTGCTGTTCTGACTTGTAGAATTCTGCGTGTAATGCAATCAGAACCTAACTGGCTGTCGTATACCAGCAAAACTTTGTTGACTAGTGATTGTGTTGGGGAGATATCCACAACACCAGTTTAAATGAGTATAAAGATGTGTTATCGGTCATAACTTCTAGTGGAATAGCAAAGACACTGGACAAATAGTCAAATGGAGTATACAGTAGTTTAAAAGGTCTGTCATTTCATGTAAATCAAAGAACAAAAAGGGAAAGCACTCAACTGCTCTATTCACTGATTACACTTCTATTCTTTTAATAATAGATTACTTAGGCCAAAAAAGCCATTAAACATATTTAATATATGCAATTTGTATGCTGTGTTAAAGGTTCGCAATGTGAAATTATGACAATATAAATATATAAAAAACACATTTATATAGATATAAAGTTTATATAAGTTTACGTTTTACGTATATATATGTGTGTGTAAGGTAGATATAGATATGCAGATCATGCTGGAGAACAGGAATATAAAGGTTTCATTAGTTTTAGAACCCAGAATCATCCAGATGTGTGCTGACATGACTACAGCTGATTTTTCTTTCCCTTCTTCTTCATTTTACTGCCTTTTGTTAAATTTGAGACATAATCGCTAGCCAACATCAAGACTCTGAGAGCATGTATTATAGAACAGGCCGTCTGAATCATCCACTCAAACACCAAAAATACCACAAAAACACCAAATGAGAGAGAGAGAGAGAGAGAGAGAGAGAGAGAGGGAGATTTGTTAAGTTTACTCTACATAATAGGAAGTCAGATCATAATTAAGATCCGTTCAGCTGCAGAGTTGTAATTCACAGGAAGTGCTGCTTTGATGGGGCCGTGTTAAGCATTGCCGTGAGGTGCAGAACAGTGAGAATATTGTGATTACAAGATCGAGAGCAGAATCGAGGGAGGTGACGATAGTTTCACCCTTCTGCGTAGAAAAGCATAGCTGTCACAAACCGGCAGTTTCATGAGGCAAAGCACAACTCCATTGTCTTGTGTGGTTTATCAGACGTAATCACTGATTTCATAAGAGAGAGTCGCCCAGTGAGTGAGTTGAAGTCCTGCTATGAAAAGATGATTTTAATAAGGGTATTTAGGTGTAATTATACACCGGCTCAGACTTGATGAGGGTGAGCAGGTAAGGGACAACTGCACAGAGTGTGTGGGTTTGTACGACAAATAGCACCATGAATTCTTCTCATCAGCACTCCACCTGAAGAGAAAAGAGTTTTCCTTCCTTCCGGACTCGAGATGCAGTTATAGCAAAATCTGTAATCAACACATGATGGCCAAAATGTCAGCCACTACATATGTTGATTCAGCAAAATCTTGGTAAAGTGAGTGCACATCTGGTAGATGATGCCCAAGATGATGCAACTTAACAGTGTTTTCAAAAATGATGCAATAAATTGACCAAAACTGACAGTAAAGACATTTATAATGTTAAAATATTTCTATTTTAAATAAATGTATGCATGCAAATCACACAATCCACAAAAATATGAAACAGCAAAAAAATAATAAAAAATGTAATCCAAATCAATATATTATAATGGTTTCTTAATCATGTGGCACTTAAGACTGGAGTACTGGCTACTGAAATGTAATATTTTACACTGTATGAAAATACATTTCTAATCATAATAATAATACTTATTATTGTTAATTTTATTATGTAATATTTTAAGTTCAATTTAATTATATAATAAATATAATTATAAAATAGACTTACCATTTGACTGTATTTTTATCAATAAATAAAATAAAATAAAAGTTTAGTGCTTATGATCAAACAAATGCAGTAAATTCAGCATCTGTCTGACAAATAATGTTTACCAGAAACCGCTTTCATAATAAATCGAATGAACAATAGCGTCATTCCATTATGATTGTACAAGAAATACAAGAGGACAGTGGACCTGGAAAATACATTTACAACTGTCCTTTTGAGCCGAAGTCTCCCGAGCATCGTGGAGTTTGCAAAACAAATTAAATGTGACTGGTTGATGGATGTGTTCGTTTTTGATGGTCCCCTGAAAAGACAGGAGACTTACCGTGGATCATAATGTGGTGTAATGCAGACGTTTAAAAATAGACATGGCTTGATGCATGGAGGAGGGGAGGGGCCGCGCCACGAGATCTGAGGCCGGAGAAAAGGAGGAGGAGAAGGAAGAGTTATTAGGCCAACGCAAAACTGATTGTCTATTCCTGCTGCAGAGCCGAGCACATAGCAGCCATGCAGTCTGAGGAAGCATGAACTGAATGGCAAGTGGCTGCTTAGGAAAGTGAGAGAGAAAGTGAGGGAGGTCAATGAGAATGAGTGTACAGGGAAACAAAGACCTACACTAATGAATGAGAAAGGTTAAGAGGGATGAGAAATAAGTAGTCTGGGAAAGCTGCTCTGTTTGGAGGTTGTGGTGGAAGGCCTGAAAATAGCTATTTGTCAGAAACAACGGGGGACTATTTTTGGCACACAGGGCTCCATGAACCAGGTCAGTGACACGGGCAACTCATTGAGAGAAACAAGGCAACGACTTCTCTTTTCTCGCTGTCAGTAACACACTCCAGCCGTGTATTCGCATACTGTATGTCCTAGTGTGAATGATTAACATCAATGTCTTAATCATTTGTTGAACAGAACGTCGAAAGGTGTCTGGATTGTCCAATATTTACAGTGTACATCAGATTATATATTTATAGCCTTGAGGGCTATGCAAGAGAATCGGTTTGCAACAGATTTAAAAAGCATATAAACACTGTTTACATTTATGGAGTCTGGTAAGGTTTTAATAAATTCAATTCAATTTGAATTAATTTGAATTTTGAATAAATTCAATTTCCAAATGCTATTAAATATAGCACAAGTGATTTTTATAATGTTGCAAAAATATTTGTATGTTCTTTTGAACTTTTTATTCATCACGGAATGAGAAAAAATGAAAAAGATCAAAGTTTGCCCAACCTTTATTGCTAATAAAAAAAATAAATGTTTATTGAGCACCAAATTAGCATATTAGAATGAATTCTGAAGGATCATTTGAAAACTGAAGTAATTACTAGATGAAAAACAACAAATGATTTTTGTTTTAATTAATAAAAAAAAAGAAAAAAAATTTTCTCAAAAGTGTAATTATTCACATTTGTATATTAATTTAAAAGACTAGTACCTTATAGAGATATAAGGTGCATAAACAAACAAACAAACTAACTAATAAACAAATAAACACAATAAATAAATAATTACTTATTAATTATTTACTTAAAAAATCATTGAAAGTCATAAGAAAGCAGTTCATGTCCTCCTAATGTATAAATTATGTTCTTCACTACAAACAACACATACTTTTTGTTTTTGGTAGTCTGTAAATTGAGATTCATCTTTCATCTTACACACGTTCTTATGCCCATACACACTCCTAACTCCTCTGGCTCCACAAACCACACATTTGCACGTTTCTCATGTCTGCCGGCTCCAGCACAGAGATGCCGAACGCAGCCTTGCATTTAAACACACACAAGCTTGGAATGCAGAGGCCCGACTCCGACACCAGGACTCGAGGGGAACCGCTGCGCCCCTTTAAGAAACTGCTCTTAATATGGGGACATAATCCCATTTCATCAGTTCATTCTCCCCTGACGCTTCCTCTCTCATTTCATTTTTCCTTCTGAGTTATGGATCAGGGTGATGGAGTGGGAACGATGCGGCTCAGAGGAGGAATTTCCACTCGAGCCCCTGAGGCTTGCGGGAAATATCAATTCCCGCCACCGCATCAGACAAATCAGACAGGCTCCTTCTATTAGTTTACAGCTTGCAGCTCACCTTTTTCTCCTCTCACTAACTTCATTTCTCCTCTCCTTCTTTTTCTTCTCTTCCGCAAACAAAAATGCACACTGCATACAGTTTTCTCGACTTGATGTTTGAGGTGACTAATAGTAATAGTAGTAGTAATAATAATAATGCAGTAGTTAATACACAACTAAATATTGTGTATTTACTATATATATAGCCCAGATGAGTATAATGGATTCTATTGACCATCCTGTCATTTTAATGGCATTCGATAAACAAAAAGTTTGCGCTGTGTTTACAGATAGAAGTACACAAAACAAACAATGTATTTACTGTTATTTTACTAGTGTCTCTCACTGGCAATGGAAGGTGAGAGTGCCATTACACTGCAGCTGTGGTAAGCTCATGCTCGTATCTCATGAACCTGTGTCAGCACATCGGTGTAAATCACACTTGCTTTAGTGATAGATGACACCCACCGAGACGCCAGACAGAACTGGCTTGGAGTCTGTAATGGTGCACAACACTCAGCTCAAACTCATACTACAGAAAAGAGGGAGGATTGCTGCGTAAACAGACTCTTTGTGTGCCACTAATATTCTGATTGTCAGCAACTCAATCAACGATAGTAATCTGGAACACCAGAAAGGTAGTCTGGTTCTTGGATGAACAGATCTGCGTTTCTGGCCTAGTCTCCAACTCTGGTGGTGAAGCATCGTTGGGTACATATGGGACATTATTATTCACACTTTAAATGGGGTCATTTGATGTTGCTAAAAAGAACATTATTTTGTCTACTTGGTGTAATGCAATGTGTTTATGAGGGTGAAGGCCCTGCCTTCCTGAAACTGGGGATTTGTACAGAGCTCATAATTCTAAAAAAGCAAGGTATGCTCTGATTGGCCAGTAATCAGTGCGTTGTGCATATTGCAAACACGTGGCCATTACAAATGAGGCACTTGTTGCATCCAGCGGGGAGATAATTGGTGATTTTACTGAATTAGTACTGACAAGATCACTGCTTAAAAGTAGCAGGTTATTTTAATAAGAAAACATAACTTACTTAATGGTTGTGAGTCAAAAGCGCCAGACTGTTCTTTCAGAGGTACAATAGCTCCACTTTATAGTCTTTGTGCACAGCCAGCATAGGCTGCTCTGTCTCTGTAAATGTGCTGAACACTCTAATGTTTGTTCGACTGTTCTGGAACAGTGTTGTGAATACAACTTAACCACTGATTTCGATTCCTGCCTTCTTTCTTTGCATGAACATTTGGGCAATGTTATTAAAATGAACCCACACATTGACACAGAAAAGTGGGGGTGTGTCTTATCTTGTAAGAGAGAAAGGAAAACTTGAAATCAGATCATATGACCCCTATAATATTAAAGATCAGCTGACAACAGGAATCTGTGTTACAGTAGTATACCAGCAAGTTTCTGGTTTCTGTAGAGTTTAGATAAATGCATATAGTGTTTCTAAAATGATGGTTTAACTGAACAAAATTAGCATCTGCGATCCATGAGAAAGATTAAAAAATACAAACTAAGGCATCTTAGAAGTTCAAAGCAGAGATCGCAAAGAGAGAAAACGCTGTACAGGCTTGTTATTATTATACAGGTCTCATGCTTTTATTTTACACTGTTTAAAACCTTGAAAATGATCACTCATCGCTTCAGACATCTCTGAATGAAAACAAGTCATTGTACCTCAAAAAGATGTGCAGACTAATGAAAAAAAAAAGGGATTTCATATATGAGTCTTTCATATTTCATCTATATGGAAGTGAAAGTTTCTGAAGAGCTGAATATTACAGTTGAGTTGTCCCGGGGAGACTCTGAAAATGGGAATTAGACATTACAAGCATGTTTCATCCATTACGCTCAAAAGGATGTGCACTCGCAATTCTGAGGAGACTTTATACAAGAGGAAATGGAAAGATTGTTCGAAAGTTTTTTTGTAGATGAATGATGTTTTACTTCTTTTTTGTTTTACTTTTAATGTTGTCTGGAAAGAGGATAAAAAAAATAAATAAACTTTTGTCCAATTAATTGTATAATTTCTTGTCCACATCAAAAGCAACGTATACTGTTCTGACAATGTTTTTCTTAACCTTACCACTACATTACGGCTATTCTCTCTAATATATGCTTTTATCGATATAATGGAATTAACTCTTAACTTTCATTTATCGCATAAAACAAAAATAAACTATTGTCCGGTGTCAGCTTGATTTATCTTATGCTCACCTAGGTTGCATTTATGTGAAAGAATACGCAATACAAAGCGTAATATGTTAACTATTGCCGATTTTAGTGATATTACAGTGGTAATATGTCACATTTATTATTATCATTTATTACATTATTATCAGCAATTTATTCCTGCCATTACTGATTTCTTATCATCATCAATATATACACTGCTTAATAATTTTGTGGAAAGTGCTATATAAATATATGTGTGTGTGTGTGTGTGTGTGTGATTTTTTAAGCATAAAAAAAAAGCATTTCTAATATTGTAAATTTCTTTACTTTGACTTTTTACATACAGTATTAAATGCATCACTGCTCAATTCATTTAGTTTATTAGAAAGAGTTTATTTTCTGAAGGCTAACATATCCAATAACGCTGATAGTCAAAGAAACACCTCAATCTGACAGTTACGCTTCTGCTACAGTGACGTTTTGCAGACACAGGATGTATAAAACCGGCCAAACACCAGAGGCCAGAGGACTAGTCTGAGCTGAAAAGAGTCAGTGCACACACAGGATCCAAACATGTCTCCATGGAGATGCACGAGCTCCGGGATCATTTGTGTGCCAATGCAGCAGCTGGAGGAGAGGCTCACAGCAGTCAGAACTGCCATGTGTGGACAGCCTCAGAAAGACCAGCGGCCCCCGGGATCTCCTCTTTCTGGACCCTTAACAACAGCTAATAGGTGATTGGCTTGAAACAGCACAGCTCATCACATGCTGCCATCTGATCGGAGCACAAACATGAAGGAAGTCTGGAAAGTTTGAAATGACGGAAGCAATGAGCCTGGCAGGCTGGGCTTGATAATGGGATGGTAAAAGGTAGAGATTTTGTCAAGCCGTACATACTGCAAATACATCTGTGACAACCTGGCAAGTACACTGAAGGATTTCACTGAAGTGTAGGATTTACTTACTGTATGTTTTACTGACTAATTAATAATTAGTAATTCATTAATAATTGTGTAGTTCATAATTAAAAACAGTATTTTTTTGTAATTTTTAATTCCATAAAATGTCATCTATTTTAAAAAGTGAAAGAAATGACAGGAAACAATGTCACCAGATTCAAACTCAAATTTCCCACATGAGCACCAAGCTCAAGATAGAGGCCTTCAAGAGTCACGCTGCCATCGAAAAGCAGAGCAATAATCGACTTTGATTTCCCTGTACGAGAAAGCCAAGTGTCTAATTACAAATTCTAAAAAAGACAGGAAGAACGTAAATATTCATTAAAATGCTCTTCTTGTCACCTTCTGAGAGAAGAAGAGAAAGACTTTCGCTCTGACTCTGTAACTTTTCAAAGCACTGCAGTAAGAGGCATCCAGACCATTCCAGCCTTCGTCAGTAAAATGTGCACTTATTAAATGTGGCCTACTGAAGAGTTGACGTGAATGAGAAAGATTTACATATTGCATAAAACTTACTATCTGGGACCTAAATTAATGGGACAAGTTTTCTCTTAGCGTGTTTCATTGACGTCATTTGTGATCTGAATCCCATTTCATATGAAAATGTCTGCGTTCTTCATCAATAAATTACGTTATTTAATTAAATAACTAATAAATTACTCAGCAAATTACCCATTTTTTATTTATTTTTTTAATTACTCCTGCATTCTCTGAGAAATCTCATCCTGGCTGGACAAGAATATCTATTATCCTGGTAAATTGTGTATTTTTACAATACTTTCTCTCATTTATTTTGACCTTTGTTGAATAAATGAATGAAATTTTTTTGTTTATGCTGCCTGGCGCACTTTCATTATGAATTTTAACCTTTTAACGTTCTGCCTGGATACAATAAGAGATTGTTTTTACATAAAAATTCTATTGAATAAACTACACCAAAAAAAATAAAAAAAATAATAATATATATATGTATATATATAATAAATAATTAATTAAAAAAAGGTTTTTAAAAAATACTAATATGTCCCAAAAATAAATTAAGGTTCTAAAATGATTTAGATATAGGCAAATACAAATATTATTATTTATACTGTAATTGATTATAAACAAAACCAAAAAACAACAACAACAAAAATTGCAATCACGTTGCTGTATTAAATCCTAGCACTTTTGCTCATTGTGTGATATTGCTTATTATTGTAACTCAAACACCACTTATAAAACTAATCCCATCAAAACAACGCTTTGGATATGAGATGTACTCTTTTATATTTAAAGGGAGGCATTGTAATCATAATGTGTTTGTAAGTCTCTGCTATGACGGATTTCATAACTCTTAACTAATATCAGAAAAGCATGTCACATTTTCTAGCAGTCTTTTGAAAGATGCCCAAAGATGCATGTAAAACAAGGAATGTGAGCGCTGTATTTTTTCCCTTCCCTTTTGTCTCAAGCACACATTCACAAAGCGGCATCGTGACAAGCATCTCTCCCTCCCTCTTGTTTCCACTCATGTCCTCTGAGTCAGTGTTGCTTTTAAATGTTGAGTGACATGCGTGTGCCAAACGTCACATAAAAAAGATAGAGGCAGCGAATGTAAGACACACAAACCTCTGAGTTGGAGAAAATGATGTGCTGTGTAGTGCTTTTGTCTGTGTGGTAGAAGGGGTTGTGAGGGTATGAGAACGATCCTCTTAACCTGAGCAGAGTGTGAGTGCATTGGGCCCGCAATAAAGCCCTGATGGTATCCATGACAACAGGTGAGATGATGACAAGAAAAAGTGTCACATGCTAAGACTGTATGTGGTAATTTAAGAGTGAGAGAGAGATGTATGTGTGTGTGTGTGTTTGCCTTGTGGGTTGTTGGCCGTGGAATAGGAGGGGGTGTTAGCTTTGCAGTAATTAAAGTGGCTGGTTAGCCCGAGATATGTTGCCTCCCACAACAAACCATCAAAACACCCATATGCCCACAAAGAATGTCAACATGTGTAAGTATAAAAGGATTTGAACTTATTAGATCACTGCATTGTTTATTCACCTTGCACCATAAACAAGCACATAAATGGCAGTGCTGTATTATCCAATCATGCGTGTTGTACTACCTTCCAGCACAACAATGGATTTCACAGATTTCGGGTTTTTGGCAACAGAACGCCTGACTCTCTTCAAAACAAAGTTCTGTTGCAGGAGTGTTGCGAAGAATTATAAGAATGCGAAGAGTGTTGCATGCATTAACGGATAAGAAGAGGAAAATGACGAAAAGGGAAAAGAAAAACAACAACAACACTGAACTTTTAGATTAATTCTATATGAACTTAGATTAATTCTATATCTATGCATGGACATGAAGAGTCAGTATATTGCAAATAATTATGATTTAGGTGTTTCAAGACAATTAAAAACCTCCCGCTCAAAATTACTTTAATTATAAAATAAGAACAAAATAATGATATAGATAGATAAAAATGAGTTATTTATTAAAGTGCATAATTGTTCAAATAAATGTATAAGTAAATGAATGAATGAGTAATCAAACAAATTAATGCGTTCAAACACACTGAAACAAAACAAAACAAAGCAAAACAAAGCAAAACAAAACAAAACAAAACAAAACAAAACAAAACAAAACAAAACAAAACAAAACAAAACAAAACAAAACAAAACA
>JAUMHP010000040.1:18958155-18987623 GCA_032361065.1 Enteromius trimaculatus
AAACAAAACAAAACAAAACAAAACAAAACAAAACAAAACAAAACAAAACAAAACAAAACAAAACAAAACAAAACACAAAACTTAAGCTCACTCTAGCCAAGTAAACAGTCAGCAATTAAATATGAATAAGAAACAAATTATAAGCAACAGGACAAAGACATTGCAGTAGAACAAGTAAATAAGAAATGCAGCTTACACTGTAATCAAGTAATCAAATGTATAAAGTAAATATCTATTTATTATTATTAAATAAAAAAAAAGATTGAATTCATTTGAGAGCAGTGTCAGATTTGCTTTTTATTGTGTTAACAGCACGAATATTAGACTGCTGTCACTTTAAGAGCTGCCTGGATCCAATATACTGTTGCACTTCCCCTCCCCCATCTCAACAGGTTTGTGTTTACTGTGTTTATGAGGATACTTGCAAATGGGTATTTTGACCAAAAAAGTGTGTGTATTTAACCATTCAAAGCCAATAAAGTGACAAAACACACACACACACACTATGGAGAATCATCTTTGCAGCATATAGCAAAATCAGTTCTCATTCCCTGCTGATCGTTTGAGTTTCAATAGACTAAAATCCCCTGTTTTTAAACATCTTCAGACATGTGCACAGAAACACATGCGAGCGTGTAATACCTATGTTCAAAACCCAGATTATAAAACTTGGTTTTCCAATAAACTAGTAGCATTGGCACGTTTAATTACATTTACTTGTGACTTCACAGATTTAATTAACTCATGTGTTAATAATTTAACATTCACACCCCATTAAGTTGCAAGGCTCCGAGCAGGTAAGGAGAGGTTTCAGACAGAGAACAACAGCAGTGGGATGGGGTGGCCAGCAGTGCAAGAATGAAGTGCAGCACAGTTCAGAAAAAAAGCAGTAGAGCAGCATTCATTTTTTGAATGAGAGGATGTGGGCAGAGCTTGAAGTAGGCTCAAATCTAGTGAAACTGCTTTGTATGCGTGGTTAAGAAGTAGACTGCCTGTGTCTAAGAGCTGTAAGCAAAACACCACCAATCTAGGATCATGCTGCTTGCTTGTCTACTCTGCCCCGTCTGCCACCCTCAGCAAGTACCCAGAACCCTCAGCATGGCCCTGTATCGTGGAATATTCATCATCATAATATAGCCTACTGCGTCTGCTGCTGGGTTGGAAAATAATGGATGGACCAAACACACACTTCCATCATTCTACTTCTACTTACTTTAATTCCGTTCCAGCTACAAAGTCGAATTAGGTTTATCCACTTGAGAAATATGATGATTCTGGCAGACACAAACACATGTGTTGATATATAAATGCGGTCCCAACGGGCACTCAAACCTAGCTCTGTGTGACACGTTCTCCCACCAGGCAAATCTCCGGGACTGTTAAGATGAAGTTTTATTGATTTTCCCATTTGGGAGACTGGGAGGTGCTTATCAGAGCACATATAGCACTGCGCGTTCTCCGGGGATCTGGCTAAATTCTCTAACACACACATACACGCATAAACGAGTGCTTTACAGCACTTGAGGGAGGTGATGTCTGTGTCGATGGGGTCCACTCGTGCGCTGGTAGCCGGTGACACGCGTGTTGGCTCACTGCGAGCTGAAGTTGATTTGAGTGTGCGGTCTCAGGTCTGCCTTTCATTGTTACGGGACAGATCTGTTCCTATTGCCAACTGTAGCTTCATGAGGGTCTTTTTGAGTGTACAGCACTGATTAGAGGTTACTGAGGAAATAGCTTTCCTATTGCTCAAGATACCAACTACCTGTTCTCACTACAAAAGTCCTCATCATTATCTTTGTTCAGCTTTTCTCAGACACACCTCTCCTCTAACCTTACTCTATCTGAACATCTATCCTGTCCAGTCTTTCTGACCCAAGGGTTTCAAAACACCAGAGACCCCCAGGTGGCTGCAAAGAGATGAACAGCAGTTTATGGAGTATTTGAAAGAAAAAAAAGAATGTTTTACTAATCTTATTTATTTTGCAATAAAATTTGTAACAACAAATATAATATGCAGTGCTGGGCAATAATTAATTGTAAGTAATCATACCCAAAATAAACACATATAATATAGATTTTATAAACATAAATATATACATGTTGTAACGAAGGGACTGAGGGTCGAGCGGGGATCCAAATGAAAAAAATGTATTTACAATCGTGGTCAAACAGGCACGGTCAAACACCAGCAAACAGTACAATCCAGGGCAAAGGCAAAAGAGTAATTCCAATAAACGGGCAAGGGTCAAGGGCAAGCAGCAAACAATCACAAAACTAGAAAACAGTCCAAGGTCAAAAAGACGCAAATACACAAGGGAAACACAAGAACAAGGAATAAGGGTATGGCTTTGCAATAATCAGCGTATGAGAGAGGGTGAGGGTTTATTTTACGCTAGACAGAGTGGAACGCACGACAGAACCAGCCAATGAGAACATGACTTATAAAACCAAGGAACCAATGGGGACACAACACACAGAGAAGTGCATGACATAAAATTCCAGGGTGGAGTGCTCCCTAAAGGAACTCATGGGCACTTCAGCTGGCAATCGTGACACATGTACATACATAAATAAATATTTTATATACTGTATGACTGTGTATTTCTATATGCATAATAAAAATACACAGTTCACACACACACACATGTATTATGTAAACAAACAACAACAAAAAAAATAGATATTTTGTATGTGATTAATCGTGATTTATCATTGTCCAAGACTAAGAATATGTAATAATACGTAAAGTAAATGTTCTAGACAGGGTTTTAACATTTTTATTATTAGTACAATATATGGAATTTGTATTTCACTTTACAATACATAACACCTTGTATTATTATTGCTGTTGTTGTTCTTATGTATTACAAAGTATAACATACATGTAAATAAAAAGTACATTTTAAGTTTTTTTTTGTTTTTTTTTTAATTCAGATTTCAACGATTAACAAGATTAACAGATTAACAGATTTAATATTAACAAGTTCTTATATGCATTATTATTATTTTTTTATATATATCAAAATACATAAACAACTTGCATGTTTTCCTCATATACACAATGGAAAATACTTAATAATTAATAAATAAATAATTGCTTGTTTCCTTATCCATCTATCTATCCATCTTGCTACTGTCTCTCCTGTCCAAACAGAATAGAATCCTCAAAATATATGACCAGGGCTAATGGAGTTCCTACATATTCCACACAATGTCTCCACTGAATGGCAACATGGACCAAAAATCCCCTGGAGCAGAATGGGGTTAAGTGCATTGCGCAAGAGGAAGAACGGCGTTGAACCATGATTCACTCCAAATAGGCATCAAACCAGCAACCTTACGGTTGGCAACCATCATCATTGCCCTATATATAACACCCTCTCCTCTTTCCTCATTTCCACCGGCTATACAAAAGGGATCAGCTGTGTGCTGAAAGCTTCAGCTCACGTAAGCTCCACGCTCCCTTCTCTCCCTCCTCACAGGCAGGGTAAGCCTCAGTCAGGCCTGACCCTTCATTGTCATCCCTCCACATTATCGCAGCAGAAGGCCAATTAGGCATTAACCACATTATACACCCAGAGACCCCTCTTTAGCCACCGCTGGGCTCAATAACACATTACCATAGAGACTCTTAAATAGGAGATGCTGTTAATTGTCAGGCGACATGAAAACCTGCCCTCTAGCATGAACTTTTGTGACAAGCCTTAGTGACAGTGTCATTTAAAGAGCGAGTGTGAAAAAAACAATATTGACAACGGCAGACAGAGACTAGGACATCACGCATCAAAAAATGATTCATTGAATGATTCAACGGATGATTCATGAGCAGGATTTACGGGCAAACCATGAAGACAGCAACTGACTTGTAATGACGAACAGCTTTGTGATGGTAATGACAGACAAAATAGCTGGTTGGAATACTGAGCTTATGAGAACCCACGAGTCTACATAATATCCATTTAGAACGTGGCTCTTTTTTGCACGGTTATTGGTGACTGTCTAATATTTATTGTCACTAATGGGAGTTTCCCATTCAAAGAGGTGCTAGTCAACATGCTTTTAGGATAAGCTGCTTGGCTGTTTTAGTGGCACTACATGCTTATTTTTATTCAAGACATTAAGGATATTCAAGAAGGAGTGAGATGGGATTTATTTAAATTTGTTTAAAGCCAAAAAACATGCCCAGGCTGGTGGAAGATCGTATGCCAAAGCAACGAATCCTCTAATCCGGAAAAATCAGATAACAACATGTCATTACAAAACAACATATTTAATAAATCACATACCTCAATCTGTTCCAAAATTCAGGAGCTTCGTAGTTATGCATGATTATACAGTCCTCTTTTTTCACATAATACATTGTATGGATCAGGTCGTGATTTACCACAAACTAATTTAAATGTGAATCTAAACATCAACAGTGTACTATAGCGAGGCTCGTTTCGAATCTAAATTAAAGGGGAAATTATGAATTAATTAATTTATGCATTTGATTTTATGCATTACAAGTACAAAGTACATTACATCAGTAAACAACTGCTGGTGCAACTTATCAATTTAAACTGATCAGATACATTCTCTTGTATTTAATAATGAATTTAATTAACAAACATGCATCAAGACTAGGTAGCAGTAGCTGACTGTTCTCTTGGTAAATGCACAAACACATGAAGTGTGGCTTTGTTGAAGCAGCACAACAAAACTTTATCACACCAAAGTACCTTGGTCAGGAGGCCTCAGCTGTGGTTCACCTAAAGAACCTCTCAGTGGAGATGGAGTTGCTTAGAGAGCCAAATCAATAAGCCTTTAGCCTCAGGGCAGGAACTATCTAGGGATCGGGGCTGAACAGCAAAAGGTTTCTGGATCTTCAAAATGATGATGCTTATTTTTAAGACTATTACTTTCAGACTTTTTGAATTTAAACATTCTTAGTGATTACATTCATATTAACCAAGCAGACTGTACAGCCCACACATAATCTTCATGTTTCATGTGTGTGTGTGTGTGCATGCATATGCTACCATTCAAAAGTTTGGGGTCATTAAAATTTTTTGTTTTGTTTTGAAAGAACTTAATACTTCTATTCAGCAGTGATGCAATAACTTTTGAACTTTCTAACTTTCTGACTGTTCTTATTGTGGTTCTGATCAAATAAATCCAGGGTTTCTGTACTACTGTTAAAGCTGCTTTTCCACTATCTCTGACTTTCGCATACAATTATTCGCCCCCACACATCTCCCGTTCTACTTTACAATGAAAATGAATGACTTCTGATCTTGTCGCTTGTCGTTGTTAGAGATAGTGGAAAGGCGGCTTAAGGCTGCATTTATTTGATCAAAAACATATGAGTTAAGCAAGGTTCAAATTTACCACCACTCACATTTAAATATGCTCACATGAGCTTGTGCTCAGATGAGGGAGATTAAAAGCCATACAATCCCCTGTTGAAATGAGGAAAAAAAATGAAGGCAACTTGTTAGTGGTGAGAAATTTGTAGAATTGTATTAATGGCAAAAGTTCAGTTTCTTCCCATATCTGCTTAGTTTTCATCTTTGAGTGCATGTTCCACACAGGTCTAGTGAAAATGTTTTCCGCTAAGAACAAAGAAGTAGGTGAAAGGTACAGGCGGAAATCGAGAGATGTGTGAATATTCCCCCATGTTGTTTTGTTCTGGCAATTCAAGGTATCCCACTTGCATTAATGAGGGCCTGCTATCTTAACCCCCAGCACAATGGCCCAATGAGCAGTTAGGAGGGACACTCAGGAGTCCACAAAGACCTCCACATTTCTTTGATGACTCACCGTGTCCAAATGGCCCACTGAGAGAAGTCACTCTTTCATACTCATCTGAGAGTAGGCCTGTGGAGTCAGGTCCTTGGGGAAATGGGTGACTTTTTTATACCAGTAGTCTATTATCCAAGACGGCACGGAAAGTACAAAAAAAAAAAAAAAAAAACAGACATTTCAAGGCAAAGCTTCTGCTGGTCAGGAATAGTAGTAACTGTGCAGGTCTGCATGCAAATCTCTGCAGCATGACTGAGGCGGGTAGGTAGACCTCACTGACAGGACTGCTAATCCAGAGCAGAGCCATTGATTGAACACGTACCCAAAAGATGTGCTCTGCCTGGCAAGTGCGGCCATTTTAAGTCTCATCAGGACAGGGCAGAGCAGGTATACATTATAATTGCAGGAGAGATACTGTGGACTTAAGCGTTAGCGGTTTAATGGCTTAGCTCCACCGGATGCAGGAATGTGTGGTTAAACACTTAATGACGCAGAAAACATTTGCCATTGAGCATAACATGATATTGATAAGGTGTATAATGCATAAACACAATGCACATCTAATTGACGCTCTGAATAACTTCAGGTCCACCTCCTTTGTTCATGTCATCTCTATTAATTATGGAAATGAAGATAGAGTCATATCTATCAAGCAAGTTATCTTTGAAATGTATTGAAGTGAATTGCAAATACAATATAGACTGCGTTCTGAACAATGAAAAAAAAAATAAAAATAATAAAAGAAATAATTGGTTCAACATTGAAACAAATTCTATTTCATCATCAATGAAATCCTTTTGACAATAACATAACATGTTTTAAAATAAATTAAGGATACATTTGAATAATTGTGAAGCGTTGTTTTTGCGTCATATTATGACTTTTAAATTATTATAAACCCATATTACCCAAGCTATTCTAAAAATGTTATTTAATATAATTGTATTCATTATGCAACAAACAAAAAAATTAAATATAAAAATGTAAATGTACCTCAAAAATAAACATACAAGAAAAAAAAAAGTATGATTACTTTAACCAAAAGTGCTTTAGAGTCACTTTCAGGAATGGTTTGAATTCTCACATTTCCGTATCACTGTGTCAAGTCATTACTGGACACTGAGTCATTAGCTGATGCTGCACCCATTTATTACAGCAAAAGAGCAATGGGCAAGGTGGAGGAGAGACAGATCAGGCTTTGGGACGGGCTACGGTCGCAGGCTTTTTCCTTCCGCCTAAAGCTCAACACATCCATTTCTCTGTCAAATCTTTGCTGAGCATTTAGGGTGTGAAATAGGTAGTGGGTTTGAAGCACCGCACATTGAAACAGCAGAGAAATGCTGTTATTTCATATAATCACCTAGAGAATAAAACGCAAATGTACATTTTGCTATGGATTGTTTTTTATTATTATTATTATTTTCTTTGAGATACAGTGGGGTACAATTAGAATGGGCTCAATATAGTTCCTGTCAGCTTCTCTAAGATCTGTTGGTTTTACCCCAAAAGCAGACTGAATCTGGCCCAATACCCCTGTGTTTCTCTCAAGTCAGAGAGAGGGGCTTAGGGGGCTGTTTTTCTCAAGGCGTAGGAGTCTTAGTCGTGAGTTAAGGTAATCTGAGCAGATGCTGTTCAGTTGCCCTCGTTTGCAGACTCCTGTGGCAATTAGCGGACTAAGGAGACTATGTGTGGCATATTTTCAACATGAGATTAATTCATATTTCACAGCGCGCTAAGCAAAGGCAAAGGCTGATCTTAAAATTACGGGAGCCATCAGAAAGCAGGCAAACCAACAGATGCATGCTAGCTTCATGTACAGGATCGTCACAGCTCATTGTCCTTGAAAATTAATCGGAATGAAATGACAAGCCTGGGGACTGCAATCCGCGGTGCACTGCAACAAGGCTCCTGAGCAGAATATTTATGTAAGCCTGGCTAAGTGGCAACAGATGATATCTGTATTCCAACTGGATGGCGAGACTTGAAATGGCTGTGATAAACAAGCCCAGGCAGGCGGCATTATGAAATGTAAATGTAGTGATATAGTGAATTCAGGTTTAGGACTAGGCCAATGAGGGCGCGTGAGGGTGAGGGTGGGGCTTGGGGCGTAAGTGGGAGGAGAGGGGAGTCTCCATGCTGTGGACTATTTCTGAGGTTATCTGTACCACCAGCTAACCGCTATGACATATGGCACATGATGCCATTACCACGCTTGCCGTGCACAAGCTCATTTTTCAACAACCTAACAGCCTGAAAAGGCAATGCTTACACTACAATGCCATTTTGAACTCACTCTGATGGTCCGATTGGAGTCCAGCATAAAACACATTAATCTCGCTCAGACAGCGTATCAGTATTGGTTTGTGATAGCTCATCGGTAAGCAAGAGTAACTAGTCATTGGCACACATAGTGACATGATGTTATTTATTGAATCTTTAAAAAACAATCAATAATACAAATATAGAATTAAGAAGGCTGAATTTCATTGATGCAGAGGACATTTGTTTAAATTCTATGCTATACACATATATTTTTTTTATAGAAATATTTAAATTAAGCATTTCAATATTTACTAGCATTAAGATAATAAGTAAAGGTCTTGTTCATGAATATATTTTATAAATCATATCATATGTAAATATGTTAAAACCTAATTTTTAGTAAGTCATATGCATAGCTTAGAACTTCATTTGTACAACTTTAAATTTTCTTAATATTTTAAAGCTCTTGATTCCAGATTTTCAAATAGTTGGCCAAATATTGTCCTACACTTTAGATCAACGGAAAGCTTATTTATTCAGATAATGTATAAATCTCAATTTCCAAAAATTGTTTTGTGGTTCAGGGTTACAAATGGTATACCACGAGTTCTATTACTGTAAGTAAGCAGATAGTCTTTTCAGGCGCTGCCCACCCGCAAGCAATGTGCTCTGCCTATAATAAGAGATAAAATTGTAATAATTAATAAAAAAAAAAAAAAATTAAATTATCCTCCTGTTTATGCAAGACTTTCAGCACATCAAACCACAGGGAATTGACACACTGCTTAAGTCATTAGAAGGATATTAATCTGCAATAATAAGCAAACCATGTACTACAAACAGTAGACATTGGCAGATAGATGGCGTGTTCCAATTCATTTAGAAAGAGAGTGAGGGAGTTGGGGGGGTGATGTTTCAGTTGTGTGCTTCATTTAAACCATAGTTTAAGCCCAGCCTCTCTTAAATATCAAATTGTCTCAGGCTCTGAAAAGAGAGAGGGAGCGAGAAAGAAAGAAAGAAAGAGAGAGAGAGAGAGATAGAGAGAGAGAGAGAGAGAGAGCATTGAAGAAAAAAAGGGTGAGCAGAAGAGCAGCAGGAGGAGGTGGAGGGTGGGAGGGAAAGAGAGAGAGCCTGGGCTGAATTGTGAGTGGCTTACGACACTCAGTGAACAGAAGGTGTTTCTGCATGCACTGCCAGTGCACTAGTCTGCTGCAAGGGATCGAGCATCTCTCTCCTCCCCAAACACCGCGCCTGCCTTCAGCCTCAGCATCTACAGCCTCCGCAGCCCACAGGAAATGAGCTTCATACAAAGGAGACACTGCTGAAGATTTGAGTTTTACTAGACACACTATCATCAATGATCTTTGGATATCACTGCTTTACAAAGAATTAAAAAGGACAGAGAAAAGAGAGAGAGAGCTATATGATGCTGATCACAGAGCTTTTGCATCTTGTGTATAATTGTGAAGAAACGAAACGAGCACTGACAGAATGCCAACGAGCACAACTCAATGTGCATTGTGCAGGTCAGTGATCACTTTAGGTTATGGATGGTGATTTGCGACGACAGATCGGGAGTCTTTGACGAGAAGGGAGGAAAAGAGGGAGAGTTAGAGTTTGGAGTGGATTATTCCCTCCTTCGTGCGCGTTTTCCCCCGCTCGTCTCTCCCACAGATCGGCGCAGCAGTCAATGCAGAGGAACGGCAGAGAGAGGACAGCGCTCATGCATGCAGCCCGGGAAACTTGCACTTCCTACCAGCCTGCTGAATGCCACTTGGATTCGTTCTCTTTTTGGCTCTTTCACACGAGGAGAACTGAGACATTGTAAGTCTGCCAGGATCTGGTGTCCGATGAAAAGGAGGGGGGCTGCATTTGTACCACACTGGGGTCTTTTTTAGTTTCGCACATAATTAGTGTCGGCACAAAGGGATCAACTGAATAGAGGTTGTCAGCCTCTGGAAAGGGGTGAGTAGGCATCCTTTCATGTGAGATTGATTCTCGAGGAGTGCGATTTTTTTTTGTACCTTCGTCTCTCCCTTTTCCTTTCTCTGATCTAACATGAGCAAAGTGACTTGTCGTTTATTTGCCGTCGCTCTTCTCCTTTCGACGTGGCAGGATTTTTTGATTCTTTAAGTAACAAATCAACATCCATATTCTCCAGAAATACACATCAGCTGAAAAGACTTGGGGAGTTACAAATCACGAAATCCAAAATGACCAAGATCTGAAAGATTCAATGGACTTTTTCTCTACGACACTGCAGGATATTCATGCTAATGGATTTCCTCCTAATTGGTCTGTACTTAAAGTGGCCGCTAAGGAAGCCCCCTGGGCTAATACTGTGCTCCCTGGGCATTGTTCTGAAAATAGTTCCGTTGGTGGGGGGGAGCTGTCCGAGGCCGTGCCGATGCGACAACAAGCTGTTGTATTGTGAAGGGCTCAATCTGACTGACATCCCCCAAAACCTGAGCAGCGCCATTGGTTTGTCCCTGCGCGAGAATAACATCTCTGAGCTACGGGAGGGGAACTTCGTAGGCCTGTCGCAGCTTACCTGGCTCTACTTGGATCACAATAACATCGATATTGTGGAGGAGAATGCCTTCGAGAGGCTGCGAAGGGTTAAAGAGTTGGATCTGAGCACCAACCGGATAGAGAACCTGCCCAACGGGACCTTCAGACCTCTGCCCAACCTGCGGATATTGGATTTATCCTATAACAGACTTCAGTCCTTGGAGCCAGACCTTTTCCATGGCCTTAGGAAGCTTACCAATTTACATTTGCGCTACAATGCCCTTAAATTCATCCCTGTGCGGATTTTCCAGGATTGCAGGAGCATGCAATTCCTGGATCTGGGTTACAACCAGCTGCAGAGCCTGGCACGCAATTCATTTGCCGGGCTCTTCAAGCTCACTGAGCTGCATCTGGAGCACAACGAGTTGGTGAAAGTCAATCTGGCCCATTTCCCTCGCCTCATATCCCTGCGGACCCTCTACATGCGAAACAATAAGGCCACCATTGTGGTCAGCACCCTTGACTGGACCTGGGACCATTTGGAGAAGATTGACTTTTCCAATAATGAGATTGAGTACATTGAGCCACATGTGTTCGAGAGTGTGCCCAACCTTAACACTCTTATGCTGGACTCTAATAAACTGACTTACATAGATCAGCGGATTTTGGACTCATGGACATCCCTGAGCAGCATCACCCTGTCGGGTAATGACTGGGAATGCAGCAGGAATGTCTGCGCCTTGGCTTCCTGGCTCAGCAACTTCCAGGGACAACGTGACAGTGGCCTGCTGTGCGCCAGCCCAGACATCGCACAGGGTGAGGACATTCTGGATGCCGTCTACGCTTTTCAGTTATGCGAGGACAACATGGAAGCAACCACACAGACCTTCACCGCTACCAGAAACCATGCCAGAGGCTTCATATACGATGGGCCGACGAGAAACCCCTATGACCTGCAGGATGTTGAGGGCGGGGAAGTGGTGACCAACTCCTTAACGGTGACTGCATCTGCTGATGACCTGGAGAGCACCATGCAGATTCACAAGGTGGTGACGGGCACCATGGCCCTCATTTTCTCCTTCCTGATCATGGTCCTCATGCTCTATGTGTCCTGGAAATGTTTCCCAGCAGGCATCAGGCAGTTGAGGCAGTGCTTCACCAGCCAGCGTCGCAAGCAGAAGCAGAAGCAGACCATGCAGCAGATGGCTACTACGTCTGCATCCGAGTACTACGTTGACTACAAACCCAACCATATTGAGGGGGCACTTGTCATCATCAACGAGTACGGCTCTTGCACGTGCCAGCAGCAGGCATCTCGAGAGTGCGAGGTGTGATATTCCACCCATGCCATTTTTAAAAGTCAATGGTTTCAAAGTATGAATGGATATGGAACACACGTTAACTTGGCACCTCATTTTGCTGCTCTCAGGAGGAAGCTAACATTTCTCGAGTGCAAATGGACCAAAACAGGGATTTAGTGCTGGTTTCAACAGCCTCAAAGCCTTGTGGATGAATCTGACTCTGACACCTGTGTACTTGATGCAAAAGATGTGGAATAATTATGTTGACCTCTCCTGGCTTCTCTTATGAAGAGTGGATATTTGAGCTTTAATGTGTCTTTCTACTTCAGGATATTCTAAGACTTTCTAAACCTATTGAGGACAACCAGAATGACTTTTTTACTGTGGTAACAAACAGACAAAATCGGAGAGGAAAACAACAAAACAAAGAAACCCTTAAAAAAAGATTCTATGTAAAATATGTTAACAGCAGAAATGCAAGAGTGGGGATAAAATGCAAGATGTTATCCTATTTCTTTTGTAATCTATGGAGAAAAAAAAAGAGGAAAATACAAATGTTTAAATAAATGAATTGCAATTCACAGTACTCATTATTGCAGGTGAGTTGGAGGGTTGCTTTTTTGTCTGCGATCACGGGGAAAGATGTTCGGAAAGCTCTGCCGTATTGCAGGATGTAAATAAGCAGGGCTGTTGGGAAGCGCTTTACTTCATTTGAAATGTTAAGCCTCAGTCTAAGATTCAGATCTCCTCGTCTCTCCCTGAGATATAATCACTGTGCTAAGCTTGATTGCTATGGCTGTTTGCAGTTGCTCCCCCTTGTACCTATCCTGAATAGATTAAGCAAACTAGCAAAAAACAAAACAGGCTGACGCGGTTTGATCGGCTCTCACATGATAAAGTCAAACATTTGTGTGCTGTGCAAATAAACAAGACAAGGAGTGTCTAAGACCTTAATTCCCTTCACTGCTTCGACAGACTTCACACATAAAAAAAAAGAGCCTCAACCAAGGGGTAAAAATCAGACGAGAGGAGGCCTTAAACATTTAAATCGAAATGTACTTGAAATAGGTGTGATTAATTATCCATTACGTTCGGTTTGATTTAGTTTTGTTTCTCCCATGAAAAAAAGCTAGCCAGATTCTAGATGTATATTTAATTGTGGCTTTCTGTTTAAATGTGACATTACTTTAAAAGATGTCCTGTGGTAAGCCGTTGTTATTGTGCGAGTGATCACCCTGAAGGATTGTTATATCGTGCGCAGACCGCATCAGTGGCTGCTGCGCTGGTGAAAGCACCGGGCCTCTGAGAGAAGGTACAGGCTGCTCCCTAGTGTTCATACCAGCAGTGGAGGAAGATGAGATACCGCAGCAGCAACAAGCCCTTGAATTTCTCTTGCCCAGGCTTTGTGTGTGCTCGTGTGTGTATACGCCTGTTGCTTATCTATATGCAGTCTCTAAGCTCAGCTCAGGATTACTACCATAGCGTAAAGCATCTGGACTAAACAACAAAAGCAGGCTGATTATAAAAAGGGAGATTTCACTTTACATCTGCAATGTTGTCACCTCACTGACTTGGCTGTTATAATGATGGATATGTTTAGTACGCATAGGGGACATGCCACTGTGAAGATGGTGAGTGTGTGTGCGCGTGTGTGTGCGTGCTCGTGCGTGTGTGATAGAGAGTGCATGTAAGTGTATGCATTTCAATTTGGACTATTAAGTGGGTGCGTTTTTTGTGTCGTCTCCTAAAAAGGTGGAATTGAGTTTGTTCTGACCAGCTGCATGTGTGAAGTATTAATTTGTCATGTATGACTGGGATATGCCTTAAAGGGACAATGTAAGGCTGAGCAAATATTTTTACAATCGAATCAAACAGTTTTATTATGAATTCCAAAGTCCTGCCCCCTTTGAATCCTTTAATACTTGATATGAAACTGTTCTATTTTCAGCACTGTATTTGATGCGTATATGAAGCTAAGCCAAGCTAAACCAATAAAATGTATTCCTACTGTTGTAAATGATAAGCAATGTGACGCGCTTTGCCCTTTTCTGATTAATCTAGTCATGCTGTATTTCTTTCTTGATTTCTATTTATTTTATTTGCTGTTTATGCTTGGTTTCTGTCAGGTGAAGACGTTAACGCATTATTCAGAACATATGGTCTGACACTCCTTGGACTACAATCTTTTCTATCCCCATGAATGATACTGTTCATGACATATTTTGAAGCCAAGCCCAAAATATGTACACTGCAATGTGTGGTTGGGTTTTAATGAATCCTCTGGAGAGTATTAAAAAAAAAACATCTCTATTTGACTGAGTGGCAGATTCCTAGCATCAACACAACGATGACAGCATTGTTCCCTGCACGGCTGGAAACAAGAAAAGAAATTGTAGCTATTCACAATCTTCCTTCTCAAAACAGGTGGTTGGACTGAGGAAAACAAAAACAAATCTTTCACTAACAATAGCTGTTAACCGTACCAGCGGCGGGGCAACTGGGGAAACAATGGAGCCGTAAAGCGAGTTGTTTGATTAAATTCACCCTTCTCTTTTCCAACTCTGAACGAATCTAAGCCATCCTCCAATCAAAGCGCTTCTGTGGCCTATTTTTAGCCCTTCTAGCTTATTTTGTATCAATATTGCATGTTTGTCATTTCATCTCAGCGCTGCTGGGAGTTGTTTTGAACTCCTTTTTCCCTTAATTATTATTATTTTCTATTTTTCTTCAAGAGGAAATGAATATTTGAAGTGGTGGGAGGTTTTGTTTAATCTGATGCTCTCTCCCTTACAACTTAAAACTCCCTCTGCCCTCAAACTCTAACTAGAGTCACTGCTCTGAGAATTAACTCTAATAATTAATACCATTATTGATGAAGCTCGGGGCAGATCGATACGGATAGCTTTTAGCCAATTACAGACTTTCTTGCTTGCTACTTTTTCCAGACAAAAATAAATAAATAAATAATCTTGTGTTCGTGTTGACAGAGAGAGAGAGAAAAAAAGGGGGATGGTGGGGGTGGAGGAATTTGGTTATTTATACAACAATCTTTTATTGATATTTCGGCTAATTAGTGTGGGGAATGCTTGGCTACATGCCCAGTGCTATCAGAGAGGGGGGAGAAGGGGAGAAAGACAGCAATGGCCGATTGCTAAGACATGAATTCACGCAGGGGTGAGCCCTTGGATCTGTGGGGAAGCAGTTGTGCCAAGTGGTAGGGGGCAAGACATTAGCTTTTGACCTTGTTAGCCTGAGAGCCCATGTGTGTGTATGTGTGTGCATGAAACATGCAAGTAGCAGCTGAATATGATGATCTCAAGTGAGTACTAGAGGGCTGTACAGCACTGAGATGAAGAGGGTCAACACTGGTAAACAAAGCAAGATGGAAGACGCTACAAATAGCTACAGAGCCAAAAACTAATTCTCAATCTCTACGCAAATCATGTGGGTCAAGTTATGCAAATCATCAGATTCAGCTCAAACAGTCTGACTGCAATTCAAATGGTTTGACTTTAACTGTACAAGACTAAAAAAATAGCCTTATTTGAGACCCACATCACAACTTATACATTTACATGATTGTTATTTGTATAGATTTAGTTACAATAAGTTAAACCAAATAAACAGTTAAAATGAAATTACTCCAAAACTAATAAAAAAAACAGCTATTTCAAAACTCTATTTCGCCACAAAATACAAATGATCTAAATGAAGCAATCCACTTTTTTAATATGTCTATAGGCTCTATCTTCCATTGGATTTTCAAATATACACTTAAAATAAATCACCAGAAAACGCCACTATGCCTAGCATCTAAGCAATTTCCCTTGGTGTGTAAAAACTCTAGGATATCTGAATTCTGAGTATTAATATCAAGTAAACCTAGAATCAGCTGCCTAACAACCCAGTCCACGTATCCTGGTTTCCTCGAATATCACACGAACAGATTGCATTTCATAAGGAATAAGAAATGGCTTGCGTAAATTCGTAGAAGGTCGGTGATATGGGAAAACTAGATTAAGTGTCACGGTATCAGCATACATAAAATCCAGATATTTCATCAGAGTCTCTTGATAGAGCACCAGATGCTTAACAAATTAATTAACCTTGCTTGCTGTCTCTCAGTGTTGATTGAATGCCCCTGTGTGCCATTCCCTGCCTCTGGTCTCGCATAATAAAACACCCACACATAAACAGATACCCTGCCAAAACGCATAGGAATGACCGGGACTCTAGAAGACAACATTAAGAATCTACACAAGAATCGACTGTTGCTTCCCTCGGTGGCTCATAAATGTATTCAAGTCGATATCATCCTTATTATGTGCAATATAAAGTTATAGTAAAGAACTTTCTTTTATTAGAATGTGAGTAAACTAAACAGAATGGTTTTATCATTCTCCAGCTCATCGTTGTAATTATCATCATCATCATCATTCTTATATGTGCATCTGCATCACTGGCGTCACATTAACTGTCACCGCAGGGGCACTTTGACATTTTCAAAAAGTGACTAAATCATTTAAATAGCCATATATAATAAATGTACAGAGCGCCAGATAAGACTAATTTGCATGGATTTAAATGCCTATTTAAACGGATACATACACCCACGTCTTTATTAACAGATGAAGAGACACTAAAGTGAGTGGGAAGAGGACATACATCAGCACTTCATGCAACAGCACAAAAGGCTGCTGCTTATGCAATTTAAGTCACACCCAATGTAAACGGCTCGGGCGTTACTTTAATGAATAATATTCCATTAGACAACATATTCATTCAGATTGCAAATGGATGAACGGTAATGCTCAGGGCTAACGTTCAGCAACATCTGCTCTCGCATTCGTGGCGCTGAACTGAGCACACAGTCGTAGGGTGGAAACAATGCCGATTGTTATTTTCTGCAAGTTAGCGGAATATCTCATGGGTCGCACCCAGCGCACAGCTCGCTGTTCTCCATTTATGCAGAATATCTGAAACGTGAGAAAACAGTGGTACTTATTCGCTGACCCTGACAGTGACTTTTCCCAGAAACCCTTGAGAGACAGAGCTACCTGAGAGCACTTTTGATGATTACCATGTGTGTGAGAGAGAGCACAAGAGTAGTTTAGAGCACTGTAGAGATCAGGACATATTAATGCGTTGCAGTCTGTGTCTGTGCTGTGAGTAAAGCTAGAGAGAGAGATGTGGCACAATAAAGGAGATCAATAACGTTCGTCTCTGTCGCTCTATTTCTCTCTCCCTCTGTATTCTTGAAGCGTCAACTCCAAACTAAAGATGTTTCGATTATGCTTAACCTTATGCTTCCTTTAAAAACCAACTGAATGCTGCGTAATGACGCATTTTTGTAGGCCAAACAGGAAGTTATCATTACCCTGATTTTTGCTTTTGTATAACTACTTTAGGTTCTCAGGGTTTATTTAAATTATTATACATTATTCACGAATTAGCAAAACGTTCATGGATTTTTGATGATGTTGATGAGTATGAATTGTTGGGATGAGGGTTTATAACGACCCCAAAAACCTCCACTTAGCTACATGTTAGCAACTGGGGTATTACTGATGTATTTTATGGCATAGTATAATAGTAGTGTTAATTACAGACTTGATTACAAACATTTAACTAAAAAAAAAACAAAAAAAAAAAACCTACCGACGTCAGGACAATGCATCTGACTCAGAACTAACTAAAATGCTAACTCATCTCTGGGATTTGGCCAACAAAAATGTGTCATGCATGCAGCACTTTAATTTGCATTTTCTTTAATTATGAGATGGTATGAATGTATGGTTACCTAGCAACTAGCAGTTCAATTCGCAATATTCAGAGCATAATCCCTGCTATACTTTTTGAGGTAGAGTCTCACATTTCACATAAGACTCTCATACAGGATACAGACTTGCCCAAAGGATCCTTTAGTTCACTGCATTGTTGCAATGTCAGTAAAATCATTTAAAATCCTTCTCCTTATAAACCACTTTCCAATGAAACTGTTTTTAGGCCATCAGTAGAAACTTTTTTTTTTTAGCAAATGTGGATAAATGTTCATGAAATTGAAACCGATTTACCGAGTTTTCACAGATCTGGGAAGAAGAAACTTAGTATGTGCATGTCAAGTTGGTATCAATTTTGGTGAAATGTGACTGACAAAAGTAACTTCCCATAAGGTGCTTTATTGCTGATTTATCTATTATGAGCCAATTACACCTCTCTTCAGTATCTCAAAGTGCCAATGGTGGGTTATGAGATTCAAAGTGACAAAAACAAAAAGCACCTGATATCTGTATTTGAACAGCTGAACGCTCTCTGCTCTGACAGGATGAAAAAGAAATCTTGCAGAGAAGTAATTTCCGCAGTAATTCCTCTGCCCCACGGGATATCAAAGATGCTGCGCAAAAATGGGATTAGGAGGGAAGCATAAGGAATCTTGATTGTGTTGAGAAGGACAATGAAGGCAAAAAAAAAAGCCTTTATAAGCAGTTGACTGCAGGATAAATGGGGTTTTCAATAGCCAAAGATAATCTGAACTTGGAGTATTTTACATAGCATTTAATGTAATATACCTAATGTAAAAAATACTAAATAAAATAAAAATATAGCTGCAAGCAGCAATTACTAGGGTTTAAGCATTGTTAAGGCCTTTTAGGTTGTTATAGGACAACCTGGATGTGTGGCTGACACTGAAGCACATCGAAAATGGACAATAGGCTCACAGACACACACACACATGCACATGCATGTTGGTTTTTGTGATTTATGGGGACTCTCTATAGGCCTAATGGTTTTTATACTGTACAAACTGTATGTGCTATTGCCCTACACTGACTGACCCTACATCTAAACCTACCCCTTAAATTATGTGCATTTTTAGATTTTCAAAACTGTCTTTCTTGTAAAGATTTTCTTGTCAAAACTGTTTGATTGACATCATTAATCCCAGAGACAAAGTTGTTCAGAACAAGGAGATCTATGTATTGTATGAAGATATAATCTATAAGTGAATATATGAGGGATTTAAGGCTATTTACTCTGGAAATATTGTGTTTTTGAGGCCTTTTTTAATGGTTATAGTGTTACCGATAGTATAAACTCTATGAAACTTTGCATGCTTGCTAATACTCATCTGCCCCATAAAGTTTTTTGTTTATGTTTTATACGCTTTTGAGCATGCCCCTTTTTAAATGAAAATTAAATGACAAAGTACAATATTCAAGATTTTTTTTTTTTTTTTTTTTTTTGAGAATTATTAATCTAGAGAGTCCAGAGAATTGTTTTGTATTGGTCTGATCCAGACTGAGTGACAAACGTGAGACTAGTTTGAAAACGTTTTTAACATTTTTGTGAATAATTAATGAATGGTTTGATTGACAGCAATGGTTCTTAAGCAAAGTTGTTCAGAATGAGGAGATCTTTCATATGATATAAAGATCCTGTTGCTGTAAAATTTGCGGTTATTTTGTATAGAAAAACTGTGTTTTTGAAGCATTTTTAGCTGTTATAGCGTCACCTATGGTCCGATCTCCATTAGAAATTTTAATTAATATAATAAAAACATGTCTTTATTAGGTTTCATTAAGCTTGGCACAATGCATTCTGGGACTGCCTTCTCTTGTGACAAATACGTAATGCTTCCTATGAATTTGGCCAAAAGAAGATATCTTACAAGGCAACATAATTAAACTGCCTATTTTTGGACAGGCTTCACGTCAAGAGTGCAAATACAAATGTTGCCTCCACAGGATGTTCACTAGGGTTTGGAACAGAGTGCATATGATATACACACAGCAGCTCTCTGTCACTAAACATATAACATATAACAGCAATGAGGAAAACTGAAAGTCTTCTTATGTGTGTATGGACCTTTTAAATATTCAATGTGAATTCTGCATGCTTATATGTTTGCCGAATGGCCTACAATTAGATCACTAACATCATCAACAAAAATCAAACACCCTGCATCTTTCTTTTTTCTTTTATGATAGATGATCAACTTATTTACTTTTGTCTGATGAATGGAACTTACTCTATAAAACTGTAAAACAGAACATGAAGAAAACCTAAAACATTTTGTTTGATGAACACTTCTTGTATATTAAAAACATACATATGTTTAAATAGAGCTTAAAGCGTTACTTCACCCAAAACTAAAAATTAGCCTGTGTTTTATTCACCTTTGAAATATGCATATGCATGGAATTTGCTATTGGAGGCCTTTATTCACCCCCGGGGATGTTTTATTACAGATGCACACCGATATTTGTTGTCTTCTGAACTGTCTTCTGAACAACAAACACCCACTTACTCTCACTGAAATGCTTGGAAGATGTTGTACAATTTTTAATATAGCTAACTTTTAATATAACTTAATGTGCTTTTAAGGCGAGTACAACATTGTTGTGTGAACTAACCCTTTAATTATTAAGCGTTTCTCAATATTCATGAACCTTTAACAAAGTGTGTTTTAAAACAGAAAGCATGATGGGATATTTAAAGATAAAAGACTTACCTATTTAAGAAGAGTTTTGAAACACAATCAGAGACCAGCAGGTAGAGGTGGAAGCACAGGAGGGGGAAAAAAAAGAAAGGGAGAAAGATGATCAGAATGATATACTTCAGTGTATACAAACATAAATGCACAGACTACTTTTTCATTCAAATTCATTTACGCTAATCAACCCCTTTCTCTTGCTCGTTTTGTTTAGTGCAAATGCAAATGTTTCAGATAAAACAGTATTTACAAATTCCGCCAAAAGATGAACAAAAGACAGCAGCATAACACCAGACAATCCTTCAAACGCATGTGTGATCAGGCTGCACACCAGTGAAAGAACAAGAGTGAGAAAGAAAGACAGCGAGAAATAAATAAAGAGAGAAAACTATGTGCAGCTAGTGAAGATGAAACAGAATAAAGAGGTGTCAAAGACCCGTGGTGCTGTAGTTTAGACAGATGGTACGTTTCATGCTCGGGCCCCTGACAATCCTTAAAAGCAAGTGTCTATGCCTACATTTGTGTGCGTTCAAAAGATTAATACACCCGTACTCATACGGCACAAACAGCATTGTTCTTGGTGCCCACTCTTTGAACTCGGTCCTCCTTCCGTTTGCAAAACATGGCATGGCAAAACGCTACTTTGCTACATTTCAAAATGGCGTGGAAAGATAACTAAAGGTTTCTGCTTTATGCATTCCCCATCCCTCTTTTTTGATTCCAAAAGCGCAAGTTTTGCCATCACACCCCTCCATATAGTTGCCTCGGCTGTTGACAAGAGAGATGGAGTGTGTTGTGCCAGTGTGTGTCCTCTGCAAAGCACCTGATTACATTCATGGAGCCAAGAGGAGATTTATGAATGCAGACTCAAGCAAAGAGCGACCCTATCCGCACTCTAAATAATGGCAGCTCGAAAGATCTTTTTTTTTTTTCAGTTCCATTCCCTGTGTCCCAAACTACCGGCTCAACTACCCAAATGAATATTTACCCCACTGAGATTATCTATCCACTTCGGCATCCCATTCTGAGGGTTATTTGAGTGCGGAGAACGCTGAAGGCGATGGATCCAGATGCGTGGTTGGTGTGACAGTGGGATGCGTTTGGCGTTCGTAGCCAACATCCCCTGCAGAAAAACTCTGATTATCCTCTCTAGTGTAAATATTGAACAGGTTCCGGACCGGGGGGAATAACTAATGCTAATGAATGGGGAAACTCTTAGCTTAGCACACTTTATCAGTGCATAAGCATGCTGTCCCGGCTCAGAGACGGCAGATAAATTGAAGGGGGGTTGTTTTAAAACAGATGAATTGGGCGAGACCACACTATGTGCAACATGATCAGTCAGTGTCAGCTTATGCGAGTCAGTCTGCTATAATAACGTTAAACTGGCTCTGTGCTCTGCCAAGCCATAATGTGATCCAAGGCAGGAGTCCAGAAAAACGGCTGAATGTAAACATACGCATAGCTTGACACGTATGATCTGTGTGTGACGGAAAATGAAAGAGGATTTGACACTGATGGTGATGCATCAGAATAAAAACATATTTATCAAACGCATGGTTCCGTATGTGAAATTTGATTGGATGCGCCACTCCGCTGTGCGTTACACTTTTGCGCGGAAGGCTTCAACGATTTCCATGGAATTGGACCACACGTCATTCACAAAGTTCTACCCCCCTCCCCCACACACACACAGCCATATTGTTAGCAGAAAGATAATGCTTTTTTGTGTACAAAAAACTCATTCTGTTTTACCATAAAAATGCATTCAAAACAAAATAACCGTAAATTAAACTAACGCAAAAAATCTGCAGATTTACCGCATTTTATACGATACACATTTTTTTTACTTACATTTTATACTTTTATACTTTAAATAAGTGTGATGGTGCATCGTGGTGTAATAGCAGATCCATATTCACTCACATGATCATTCATAAACTGTATCATGGTAGTATGTGTAGATAATTGACTAATTCAGGAATGATTTAATATTTGAAATATTTACATTTAAATGATAAATTCTTCAAACCAACCACTTAGCATAACCCTCATGAATTATTTTGACCTATTTTGTTTAATTATTTTTGGTTTTAAATTGGATTGCCTTGGAAAAAAACATGCAAGTAAGTTATTATTTTTTTTTGTTTTAATATTGAATCCTCCATCTAGGGACCTAGAAATGTGGTCTTGAAACTGCAGACTGAATTACTCCATTTTAGTTGCTAACAATCACACTGTTATTATTTCTTGACGGATTCACACAATACAATCCTGATTGCCTACAACTCAGCTATATTCTACTCTACTTCCTGCTTCTTATCCCCCTGTACATTTGTTAAATGACGTTTCTGTATTTAGCATGAACAGTCTGACGTGATGGCTCGATACCAAAAACAAACAGATACCTCTAATCGATCAACTGTCCTGCAAAGTTTAGCTCCAACTCTAATCAAACACACCTAAATCAACTAATTATGTTTTTTTAGGATCGCTTGAAAATTAAAGGCATGTGTGTTTGATTAGAGTTGGAGCTAAACTTTGCAGGACAGCCGATCGCCAGGAGCAGGGTTGGGCACCCCTGCTCTAATCGCTTGTTTGAACTATGGCCTTATATATGTGTGCGATGGTGTTTATGTGCAAGCAATCCAAGCCTGGATGATTCTCAAACCACTTTCCCTTACCCATCCTTTCTTACTGTCCTATCAATTCTAAAAACAAACAAATCTTAATCATTTGTTTACTCAGAGCTGGATATATTACAGTGCCAAATATAAGCACAGTGCCAAGTAGACAATACTGATGCGCCAAATGACATGTACAGAAATTGAGATGTTCCAACTCTGGTTCAGACTAATGATAGATTTGGAACACAAATTATTCTCCTCAGCAACTATAGTGCTATCTCATTAGTCTACAAAGAGTACAAGTTTCTAGCATTTTTGATGGGTCTGACATGAACGAATGAGAACAAAACTCAAAGTGAATTGAATACTTGACACTAGTGTCTCTGCTGAGCTGCTTATTGCTAAATAACTTGTTTCATAATAAATTTGACAGTTATTTACCTGAACTGAGCCAACACTGACCAACCAACAATGACACTATTGTCTTTATACAGTTGATTTATAGCATTTTGCCTCATTTATTCTGTTACTTTCCCATTTGGCATAGTAAAGCTGCTTTGAAACGATCTCTACTGATCACTTGAAAGTTAAGTTTGAAAGTTAAGTTTGAACAGACATTGAAGTCGTTGACAGTATCTAAAACATACAAATTAATTTGCAAATGTTTACAAAATGGGAAAACTGAATTAATGCAATAACTAATTTTACTTACAACCAGTCATCATGATTTTATTAAAGCACTGATAATGATGTGTTTGACAGTACGTACATGCACACTTTATGTAAAAAGAAATATCCACATAAAGTTAAACCTGCAATCTAGCATATCTAAGTCTGTCTGCTCAGCAAATTTAGGAATTGATTTTTACCTGTATATCTTTTTAATAAACAGGATTTGTGTCATGATCTTGTAACTTATTGGCAAGAAATGAAATATAGCCCGCAACCTAAAGAGGACAATAATTCTGAAGCAGTCAGGATGAATTGTGAAATGAAGCATAGCACTTTGTAGCTGCTTCGAGGGAGATGCCTCAGAGTATACTTGTCAACTCCAGAGACTGAGGAGAATGCAGCTAGAGGAAATTGGCCAGGAAATTGGTGGAAAAGAGACTTTTCTCTATCGACAAAACAACTCTATCTCGTTCATTTTTTTTTTCTCTGAGCTGCATTCAGAGTGTCCTGAAAGATACAGTCATGCTGAGGACCGTGAGTGTCTGCAGGAGACAGTCAAATGTATGTGGCTTGACCTCTAACATTTACAGGACACAACAGAAGCTAACAAAGAGGACAGACTGCACGTTCACATATATATTCATGCTATAAATGTTACTCTGATGGAACAAACTGATCTTCTGCACTTGCTTAAAGGAAACATTTTTGACACTTTCAAAAGACGTGCTTTTTATTCACAGTCACAAAGTCTGCTCACAATAGTGAAGGCTTCTGATTCAAACAAACTGTTCCTTGCTGTGTTCTTATATGTAAATAAACCGATTGGGTAACCTCTTTGCAATTACAATCAAGGTGCTTTGATTATTAACTATTGTTAAATGAGGGAAATGGATAAAATATAAAATTTTCTTTAGTAAATGTTTTGATTGTTTTTGTTGTAAAACATATTTTGATATATGGCTGCACAGGGTGATTTTATAGTGATATTATCTGATATGAAAACCTATCGTATTGTTGCTGCTGAAACCAACTAATACCTATTTCAAAGTCTTTATTAGTACTAGTGATAGTAGTAAGTTTTACTACAAAATTAATTATAGAACTGTAACATTTCACAACACCAGTGAAATTATTTAAAAAATTATGTGAATGTGTACACATGAATATACTTATTGAAATTGCAGTCTTCGATTTTATTGTGACAAACTATATTAAGATTTATTGCTATTTTAATAATATGTGCAACCCAACATGTTTATGAATTTTACATTTGATTAAATTGATTATTATTGAAACCCCCTGCAGCTCCCTCACACACTTTTAAGGGTTCGCAAACCTTGCACTAGCAGAAAGATCAGGGCTGCGTTCTCCGAAACCACCCTAACGCTACGTCGTTTTATCTTTAACACGTGTTTTCTGAAACCTTCTTAGTTAAGTATACCTTCTGTAAGTCATTCGTTCGGGAGGTTGGTCTGGAGAGCTCTTAGCTACACCTTAACGCTGCTGGCGGTTCATACCGCTAGTGGCCACCAATACGCCAAAAAAAAAGATGTATTAAAGTATTTAGTATTAAATTTACATTTTTACTTTACTTTAAAATTTTACAAATAAAATACTTTTGTTGTTATAGGCTACAAGGCTAATGTTTCCATACACTAATGGTTGTTAGCTTTTTTAATTACTATCCTAAGGCACATCTGCTGGCGAACTATTTGACAGAAGAGGCTTAAGAGTCTATATAAAGAAAGATAAGTTTACACAAACTTTATAGCTATGGCAGCGCTTGCAAAATCATGCTATTTTTTACGGATCATGTCCCACTGTCTCGATGGGCAGGAACTAGACGCTGCCAATTTCATGGCTATGCTTTACCAGATTTCTTTTTTTTTTGGGAGACCGTAGTGTGGACACTAGCAAATAATACATCTTTGTGGTGTTCCACGCAGTGGCGGTTCTACAATGAATTACTCCCTGGGCGAGACCCCCTCTTAGCGCACAACCCTCTTTTATAATTTCATATTACATCAGAAAAGTGTTTAGTTTGAATAAATATGAAAGAAATAATCAAAAAGTTGAAAATAAAGTATTGGGTAGGGTTAAAGAGGACTTTAATTTTCCCAATTAAGGTGTCAACCATGGCATCTATTTAATTATATTAATTAAAAAACAAACAAACAAACAAACATTTACACACACTAAGTTGCAATCTTTTTTATAACGCACTTCAATACTGAGGTGCAGATAACTGTCACTTGCAATAAGTGGTATAAATATCGGAAAATGCTATGTGCACTTGGCATAAATAGCTGCTGCCAAAAGATAACAATCCCAAAACTTATTTAATTGAGGAAATCATCCAATTGCACAAATAAGTGATTGACACCAACAATGTGATACGGCTGGTGGGTAATCGGCATACGTTGTGGAGAACATTAACACACTTATGGCCGTGAGGCTGTGGGATTGCACACTTGCTAAATTATAAACACATACACGTATTTATTTCTGCATGTACACATTTCAATGAGCACCGATAAATGCAGTTCGTAATATTTCGAAAATGCTTCTTTATAAAGAACATTGTTTTCTCAATACTTTACCTATACTGCTGTGAAGGAAAGAGCGCACAATCGATCATCGAGGCATCGATATCAACCTATTCAGCACCTCCAGCATGGACAGCACCAGCTAAGGTCGCACTTAAGAAGGTTTACCTTAACCAACATCCTAAGGTACAGTTCGGAGAACACACATTGGAAAGGTATAGCTGTAGTTAAGGTGTACCTTTTGAATCTTTGTAGCGCTCTAAAAGAGACAACGTTATCGAGGAACGCAACCCAGATTATTAAGAACACATAGTCTTAAGTCCTCATCCAAACCTAGAACCCTGTATGAATTTTCCCACAGATGCATGCATGTGGCACACAGACACCAGAGGGCTCAACCTGTCACCTGCACACACTAACTCTCATGTGTGACTAAGCTCTCTTTTATGGTTATATGGCAGCTGATGAATGTCGTCCGCCTCTCCTTCATGCTAAACAATCACTTCATCCCTCGCTTGCACGCCCTCCTCCTCTGGTTTCACTCACTCACCACACGCCTTTCCCTCTCTTTCACAACAACTGGATGGCAATGGATGGAAAATGCCTACAAAAGTGTCTGGCTCGGCCGAGTGTGAGAACCTTGCCTGCGGGCATGGCCATGTGAAAAGGGAATTGCTTCAAAGCTGCAATGGTTTGCGGGAGTCGAACACAGACCATGCGGTCACTTACTGCAGCCTGCTCTCTATTCCTGCTGAGCAAATGTAAACTGCCATTTTACAATCTGCCTAATCTGTTAATACACAGTGATTAATACAAGTATAAAGAATGATGTGCGTTTCCATTCTCTATTGTTTATTTGGTGAAATGTTTATTTTGCGGAGGAAAGCACTATGGGTATTCTTACTGTAACTTCAAAGCACGCAGTCATTATATTTAATATGCAAAAACCTCTAAATTATCAAAATGGTTTGAGGAATGTTTTATGCACATCTCTGAATCATCACTGTACCACTCCATAAAAACAAACAACGCAGTATGAAATCTTTGACCTTAAATCTGCATGACTATGCATTTTTTCTACTATCTTACTATTATTGTGAGATATATAGTGACAACTGATATTGATACTGAATAGTGAAATGGACAGTTCACCCAAAATTGAAAATGTTATCTTTAATTACTCCTCATGTTGTTTAAAACCGTTCATCTTCGTAACACAAACTATCTCTTTAATATGTATTTTAGGTAACAACTTAAATTACAATTACCTCTTACTTTTTGGCCATATAATTATCTGTTTCTACACCAAACTGCATAGTTTGCTCCGTATACGCCACTAATTAAAACTCTTAGTTTATACCCTGCGTCAGTGTCAGGCTTTACAAGGTTAATGTTAAAAGTTAGTGCTATTTATCAGCTATTTGTTATATTTGCAGGATGGCAAGTAAAAATCGTAAGTTGTTCACCCAGATCAGCAGAGAAAAAAAAAACTAAAAAAAAAAACGGAAAAAAATACTTTGTTGAGCCCAGAAACCAGTGCCTCATTTGACCGAAGCTTCCGAAGGCCTGCGCAAACAGCCTGTCCTTGCCGACAAGGGCGGGTGTAATTAAAAACAAAACTGAAATCAAATCAAGCAGAACATCAAAAACAAAGCCAACCAATGCAGCTTTAATTGGTCAAAGGGTCCTTGTATTAAATCAAAGACACATTATAAGGTGCAGAAATTTGGTCTTGTTATGCAAAGAGGAAAGTGCAAGGATTAAGAGGTTAGAGAGAGAGGGAGAGAAGACAAACGAGAACAAAATCAAATGAAAGCAGATGGCGTTCAGAACGAGTCCTGCCCAAGGCCAGCACCCTCCCTCCCCTCTATCGCCTTCGCTGCTTTCTTCCCTTTACACCACAAGGTTGAGGGATGTTAGGATGGAGGGTGGAGAGGCATCTGTCTCTGCAGAGGTGAACTGTGGGAATTAGGGATCAGGAGGGGCTGGTTAATTAGTTTACAAATCAGACTCATGAGAGAGGTCATGCTTTCCTTTCCCTTGGCGAGAAGAAAACCAGCATGAATGTCCTACATAAGGGAAGGAAAGCACAATGGCATGTTGCATACCATACAGCATGACTTAAAAATGCTGAAGTTGCATTACACGCATAAGGCTTTCGATGGTATTACTTACAGCACTGTTCTCCTGAGCACTAAATAGTTGTGTATGCACATGCAGAAACAAGTAGGTAAATGAAGAGTGATGGTTTACCAAAGCAAAATGTTCAGTTTAGATGCAATCTCTAATATAGTATAGTAGTAGCCACACAGCCAAAGTCTTGAAGTCCATTAAATCAAAAGATGAATCACCCACTGAATCAAAATATTACAAACCAGAACAAATAATTTAATCTGCCAAGTTATAAAGCACAAAACAATCATCCCCTTTTTTCTTATCCTCCCTCTCGCTTTCTCTCTGTCGACCTGACCATAGTCAAGATTAAAATTCATCAATCAATCACACATTTTAATGGTCAGACCATCTCCCTTACACCCACAGAAAAAAATTGAATCACAAAGGCAATTTAATTAAATTGAACAGTGATTCAATAGCTCTAATCATTCTGCACAGTAAAATGAAATCTCTCGTTCCTTTAATCATACCCCCATGTTGAATAATTACTCAATTTGAGACTACGGCTGGGGTGGGTGCTGAGTTAGTAACTTTTATTTTTTTAAAATAATACTTGCATTGTTATGGACGTATGGGTTAACAGCCTCTTGATATGGCATGTTTGACCCTGTTGACTTGCTCTGCAGCCAAATGATTTCATTACTGGGCACCATGTTAAATGAATTATAGGTCTATGTGATGGAATTACATTCCCTTACAATAATTGCTCTATTCAGATTTCCCTGCCTTAAGTCGGAATAAATACAACTTAACCTCTGTCTACAGTTATAAGTTATCAATTTGGATCGAATTCAAAAGAGACAAGTTATATTCATTCTTTAGTCTGTTACCTACAGTCCTTTACACAATGTGCTTAAAATTTAACTGGAAATTAGGTGCTGGGCGTCCGGCCAGAGGAGAACTGGACCCAACTAAGCCTGGATTCTCTCAATTTTTTTCTTTTTTCTCCATTCTCTCATGGATGGGGTTTTGGTTCCTTGTCGCTTCTGGCTTGCTTAGTTGGGGGCACCCAATTTCTAGTGATTATCGTCATATTGACTACAGAGACCATCTCTGCATTTGATAAATAAATAGTTTAATTCTCCTAATTACACAT
>JAUMHP010000040.1:18994555-19011987 GCA_032361065.1 Enteromius trimaculatus
CATCCGGGTACTTCTTGCCTACTGAATTTCGAATGCTATGAATTCGGACATACTACTCGCCTCGCATGCTGTTTTTCACATACTGTATAGTAGGGAAGTAAGCGATTTCGGAAGCAGCAAAAGTCATTCAGCTATTGCTGAATGATGAAGCAATGATGGAAACATAAATACAATACACTCAATCAACAATATATAGGTTCATGAGTTAGCGGTAAACAAACTTGGCTTGCTGTCCTTAATCAAGGCTCAAACCAGATTGCCTACTTTTGTGAATTTCTTTCTGCTTTTAAAGAATAGTTGGTGCATATGAGTGCATTTCATTGTTTCTGTCATTTTAATAGTGTTCTTTTTGTGAATGCAGCGCAGAATTGATGCCTCTATCCTGTACACAGTAACTGAACACAGTCACTTGCCAACTCAATACTCCTTTACAGACCCACCCATGTGCATGTGTGTGGACATGTAGAGGCATAGATTTACCTCTGTAGGTTATCCTCCTTCACTTACAATGATTTATTCAGCAAATACAGTCTCATCAACATGCCTAATAAGATTTTGCAGCACTGCGGGCGATGCCGAGGGCACAGAATTAGGTAAACAGGGCTTTAATCAAAGGCTCACATTAAAGGCTCATTACAATTAGCAGACCTTTTTGGATTTTATTAGTGTAATGGCACAGGAGCTCCCAAGAGGACGGCTGTCCGCCACAAGAGACTGTTGTCGGGTTGTTTTGGAGATGAGCAGGAGGTGGAAAGTTGTCCTCTGAAGGGGAACTGAGTGCAGGTGAGTACTGAATAGGGCTGCACGATATTGGGAAAATATGACACTGCGATATATATATTTTTCCTGCGATATATATTTCGATGTGTACACATTTATTTATGTTCATCAGCATCATCCTTTTTGTATCCAAAATTATGGCTGCACGATCATCATTGCGCATCTTGTCAGAAAAGCCGATTCTGTAATCAGTGGTAATTTCCATCAGGTGCGTGGTCTTACATTGAGCCGCATTCACTACGCAGAGCCGTTGTTCACTGCGCAAAGTCGGGTTCATTATCAGCGTGATTTTGCGCAGCTCATCAGTGAACAACGGCTCTGCGTAGTGAATATACATACTAAAAATACTTCCAAAATACTTTCATATGACTGACGATGCGTTTCTTTCCAAATCTTCTATTTCGGCGCTTTTCTCCCATCCCACGCTAATTGCGCCATGCGCACGCAGAGACTGCATGCATGAAGTAGGTGAAGCAACGTGTGCTTTGTAGTTTTTAAAGAACCCTTAAATATGAGTGAATTACTTTATATTAGACAAATATAGATCCGTGAATAGAAAGTTTAGAAATCTAGAAAGTACATTTTTAAATCAGACACACACAATTTATTTTTATTTTTTTTGCCCTGCATCGTGACTATCGCGCATGCGTACAACGCGATGACGATGCTGAAACTATGTATCGTGCAGCCCTAGTACTGAATGAGGGTGTTCCATTCAAGTGACACATGCTGCGTCCGAAATCGCTTACTTCCCTACTATATAGTACGCGAAAAACAGCATGCGAGGCGAGTAGTATGTCCGAATTCATAGCATTCGAAATTCAGTAGGCGAGAAGTACCCGGATGACCTACTGCTTCCAGCCGATTTCTATAGTAGGCATACCATGGACACTTTTCAATCCCATAAGGCTCCGGGAGAGGAGGCGTCATGTTCGAAAAAATGGCGGAAAGTGGAAAGTGGCTCATTTTAAGTGTACGTACCTCAGGAAAAAAACTTTGTTTATGTGATTAAATTACACTTGTTTAACACAATCTAAAAAAATGGATGACTTATTGAAAGTATAAATTGTCGCTCTGTTGTGACGACGCATGACACGTGACAACATCAATATGGCGGATGTAGTACATCCGAATTCCATTCATATAATCCCCCGTTCATACTATATAGTACCTACTTTTTAATGGTTGGGTTTTAAATGTAGTACCTACTTAAGCAGTATGCGATTTCGGACGCAGCAACAGTGAATATAGCAGTGAGGGATTGTTATAGTAATTATTCTTCTGGTATTTCCTGGTCTAGAATAGGTGTAGTTACTCTCTTCCTCTGTTTAATTTATAGAGCATATCAAGTGGGTATAAACCTATGGGATTGGGGGAGTTTTAATTATTTGTTAAATAGTTAATCATTTGCATTTTGAAGATGGACAATAATTTCTCTTAGAGGTTTAATTATGCTCTACTGTTCAAAGGTTCAGGTCAGTAAGAGTTTAAAGATACCATCTGCATCAGTCTATGGGATTTTGATCACCTGTTACAATGACAGTCCCTTCAAGTGCTTAACAAAGAGCAGGTTTTGGAAGTTATGTTTGGTGTATTTTTGTTTTAATAGTAAAACTGTAGCATTACACATTAGAGGTATATTATGTTAAACTAGACAAAACTTTTCTCTCTATTTTTTGGGAAACAAACAAACAATAAACAGGACAAAAATCATTTTCGAATGACCTGAAGTTGCCTTGGCTTCTTAGAGTAGCATTGCGTGTAGTTCATTTCCCCGCAGAAGCGTCCTGGGTGATGTTGAGAGATGACATCTCAATGCAGTCCTCCAAATGACAAGCAAAAACTGAAGAAAGTGCGGGTACATAAACAGAGCCGAGCTACAAAGAGGCACTGCAAGGTGCACACACACATGAGCACACACATATCCCAGTTGAGTTGTGTTGATGGAGAGTCAGTTTGTTGCAGATAGGCCTCACGCTGCGTTTCCTCCTACGCGGTCTAGCCGAGCCATGCTCCAAACCAGCACTTTACTGATCCATTCTTTGTTTCTCTTTCTCTCTTTAGATCTCTATGTGCAGATATTTCTTGTTTTCAGTATTAAGTATTTGTATTATCATTTGAAGCTCAATATTAAACAAACAAAAGCATTAATCACCAAGTTAAAAAAAAATAGGAGATCACTGATAAACTATTGCTTCGACAAAATGTTTTTGGATTTTTTGCACTCTTATTCTGAGTTTACTATTTATTTATTTACATATTAGTATTACTATTATATATGTGTAATATAGTCACTGAATAGCTCCTGGATTTACTGTTCTGAAAATGTATTTTGTACAACATCATAATTTAATTTAAAAGTGACCTTTTTTTTCTTCTTTAAGATATTAATTCCCTCCAGACTTCTATCAGCTTATTACTTTTTTTAGTTTCCTCTATACAGTCCAATAAGACGAGTTGTCAGAGAGAGTGTTGTTGGAATGTTTAGTATTCACCCATATATTTATTGTTGGTTTATAGTTGCAGGGTTTAGCAATTAGTGTCACGCCTCTATCTGCACTTCTCTCCTTGGCTTCATGCTTGCGTTCACCGCAATTAAGAACAAACTGCTCATGTGGATAGATGTGGCCTTCCATTTTTAATTAGCAAAGCTAGTGTACATAGCCTGAGCTGTTTGGCCTGCATGTTGATGAGTTTGTTTGCTGTCTTACAACAAGGCCGGAGAGGATCTTATGGATTTCAAATACAACAAATGATTATGATTGGAGAAAAAATTAAAAGAAAAAGCGTCAGTGTTCCTATATCGTTTCTATAGGTCAATTATGGTGTTTGGATTGGCTGACTAATTCAGACACATCTGTAATAAATATAGTTTGGAATATGATGTTATGTAGCCAGTCCTTTGAAACAGTCCTGGCTACATAGGCTGTAATTCTTCAAATCAACTGTTTAATCCTGTGTTTTTCAGTCTAAAGCAGGCTGATTTTCAAGGATCCTTCAGGAAATCAACTTTGAAGAGCAACTTCGAACATGGGCTCAAATTACAGTGCACAATCAGCACACCAGCACCACAGCACTGCTTGACAACATGGTTCAACACAACACCTATTAAATAACGATGTGGGCTGTGTAATATTCTTAGAACAGACCTGTTATAATTTTTTTTTTTTTCTAGTATTTATTTATTTATCAATTCATCTATCTTTTTGCACCACTTGGGGGCACTCACTTTTTAAAATCCACTGTTATGGATCATAACTCCCTAAAGCACTCTTTAAAGTTGTCGGACAACATTTTCACAAAATAAGAAGTGTTGCACTCTGCCAGACACTGTTATGTCAGCAACCAGTGGTTTTCCGGTGCCGTGAAGTATTTTATGACAAACAACTGGCTGCGCCTCCTTGTACACAAGTAAATTTTTAAATCCCCCCCTATCTCTCCTATGAATAACCCATCCTTAAATGAACTCAGCACTTTGATGAACAGCTAACAGTGAGTTCTTGCAATGTCACCTCTCCCGCGTTGACCTGGTGGAAGACAGTGCGCTTATAGTAGGCGGAAAAGTCAAAGTTTGCTGGTTCGCACTTAGACATTGTGCTGCTCAATCATTATTTGTCTTTCTTAGACTGAGTTTAGATTATTTGCACTTCCTCCAGGCAAATGAATCATCAGATTCATCTCCTGACTTGTTTCAAGTTCTTTTTTTTTTTTCTTTTTTTTTGCAAATGTTGTATTGTTCTCCGCCTCCAGTGTTCTCACTGGAAATTATAAGGACTTCTCACTCCTACATTTGATTTTTGGTTGTATTCTCTAACATTAATGAAGTGCTTGCCAACACATTTAAATTAAAATGTCATGGCTCACTAATTTAATGTCAAACTTGCACATCAGACAACTTGTATTGTACTATTATGGTGTATGTATTGTACTTTTTGGGAACATTCTTTTTTTCTCTTCTCCCAAAAATATAACAGCGTTCAAGCTTAGAATGTGGGTTAGTGAATAATGACAGTGGTTCTCAGAGATTCTCTGGTCTATTGAGATATTCTTGTCTTATCTTAAGATGTTTCAACCTTTGTTATGTTGTTAGCACAAGCACATGTTAGGGTTTACGATAGATGCACTTAATTTTACGCCTCCATCAGTCTGGAGATTCCAGCACTGGTCTTGTGGTGATTGTTCGTTGACTTGAGAAGCAATTGAACAAACGAGAACTGATTCACTCCCCTTCCTTTAATCCCTCAGGTGATGCACGCTCCAGAGCACCATTTATTTGACTGATTTGATCTAATCCGATTGGATTCGATTTGATTTTCTTCTTTAGTCCTTCCTGCCAATTGGACCTGATCTCTTATTACGGGGCGGTAATGGGATGGAGGGGGGTATCAGCTCTCATTTTTGAATCGTTCAAGAACAAGTTCAGATGAAATGACATTACGGTTCACTTTGCTAAGCTAATGCACGCTAATGTCTGCTCAGACATCACTGTACGCCTGTCAGCAAGGCCCCGTCGGATGCTGTGCTAAGCTCCTGGAACAGGGCTTGAAAACATATATATGTCACAAAGGGTCGAGAAGGAATTAGATTAGTTCTGCCTCCAGTGCCGCCCGCTCCCATTATGTATAAGCGTGTTGTGATACATATAGTTCGTAGCAATAAATAGTATGGCTGGGTCTGCTTAATACCCTGGAGATCACTCATGCCATTACGATTAAACCTCTCTCTTTCTGTCTTGTTTTATAAGTGCTTCTGAGAAAAACATGGGGGCCGCTCCAAGCTTCTGATAACACCCACATCAAATCTGTACGGCACAGCAGAAACACTGGAGTGCATATGCAAGTCACTTAACTAATTGATGGAATCGGACTAATATGCTTTTACTTGAAGTCCCAGAACGCCGGGGACTCGCTCGCACACTACGTATACTGTACCAACTTCTTTTCGTTTTCCACTCAGCCTATATATAGCTGTGAATGTACTTTGATTCTGTGTTGAGATCCTTTTTCTAATCTGATTTGTTTATGCTTGGTTATCTACAGTACATTTGCGGACAACGCACGCATTTTGTAACGAGGATCGTTCTTGCACGCGCTTCTGCATTCTGCACTTGAGGAAGTGGAAGCTCAATTTTTTATCTTTTTCAAGAAGAATCTGTTCATAGTAATGATAGCAGCCATTTGAACAGAAGCCGCACCGTTTATCGGCAGTTTGCAGCACTTCATCCGTGGCTGTTTCGCTCAATCTCTCCTGCCGTTTGTTCTTGACACTCAGGTTTGCCGGAGGTGTTGGTCTGGTGATAGATTGAGAATAGAGATTTTACTGACCTGTTTGATGCACAGTAAAACTTTAAAACTTCACAGTTGGGTTAGGATTATTTAGACAGGATGACTGTATTATCTAGATGCGATGCGACTTGGAGCAAATATCGCGGTCAAACTTTTGCAGCATGTTGCTAAAATGTTCCCTGCTTGTTGACATGACATCAAGCAGATGTTTTGCGACGTCTATCACCGAATCGGCTCTTTTTGAAGGTCTTTGTATATTGATTCTGTTTAAAATAGCATATATGCACTATGCTGATGTTTATTTGATGTATGTGTTTTCACCAAGAAAATGATATCGGTAGTATGTTTCTAATTGGACATTGTGCAGATGTTTTCGCAACGTCAATGATTAAGGCCTGTTTCACACATTCTGCAGTACGTAAGTGATGTTGTTCATTTCGATATGCATCTATGCGTCAATTAAAACACTTTGATGGACGTTGCGGCAGGTGTTTTTGCAACAAATGATGAACGTCTTGCAAATCTTATTTGAAGATGTCAGACCACTAAGATGATTCTTAAAATAGCACCCACACACACCACCGAGGTGTCTACATTATGAGTTTTTCATCTGCAAGATTGCTCATCTGCAACATGTTCTTAAAATACTCACGTTTTTTTTTTTTTTTTTCAAGTAGTGTTTGTTTAGTTGTTTGTAGTGAATCTTTTTGAATTCCTTAACGCTAAGGGTGGCCTTTCTTTTAGCGTATTAAAAAATGATATGCTTTGCATTCTAATCAGAGCATTGGAAACCTTGATAAGTGCAGAAATCCATAGATGTCTCTCTTTCCCCCAGCTCTCAGGCATGTAAAGAGAAAGGCAAAGGAACTCGTTTTATCTGCAATGCAGCAGCAAAGCAAGCTTCTTAAAATCATGGAAATATTCATGAATCACAACAGCATCACAAACACTCCGTCAAACTCCCCTCGGCTCATTCTGCTGTGCAGGGTAATGAACAAAGCTGAATGGGTGACCAGTCCCCACACACAAACTCACCCTACATATCATAAATAAAAATGAAATTGTTGTAAAGCACTATGAGAGCAGACACGAATTTAGAGGAAAGAGTTACCCACTCACTTCTGTCCTCAAGGCCGCCTTGAAAGGCCGTTTTTCTCGCTGCCTGTCTCTGATCTCCTCGTCTGGCTGCTCAAAGGCCAGCAACTTAGCCCTTCATTGATTTCTGCCAGATATATTAAAAAGTGGTTAGAAGGTTAGAGACCAACTTAGAATTAAACAATCTAAAACTGTAATGACCCACTGCAAACCTTGGAATCGCTTTCAGGGCTCCATGCAGCCCGAGGCAACAAGTGTCATGCCACTTCCCCAAAGACAAATCCGGCCTTCTCCAATACATTTGAAAGGGGTCTCCTTGAATGAAACACTACCCCTCTCTCTCTCGCTTAAACGTCTAAGGATCGCTCACTCTTGTCCCAGAACAATTAACCTAAACATATTGTGCTTCTGTTCAGCTGTAAGTACATTACAGAAACATAAGAATGAGCTGTGCAAGCAGAGCGGAGGGCCGGGAGTTTTATTAATCGGGCATTAAGGCTTGTGTAGGTTGATAATGATGATGTATGTGAGGCGTTATGGCCCGTGAGGTTTGGGCGATGCATTAGAGCTTGTGCCATTGTCGAAAGAAAAGAAAGCCACTGGTATTTTTTTTATGGCTGCTGTTTGTGGGACTGTTTTTTGATTCAGTGTAATTTCAATAAAAACTGGAGATCAACAATTTGAAGTAATTTATGCACAAGACGGATATCTCAAGAGCACATGAGATGGATAGGGGTTCTGAGAAATTTGAAAAATTATGGTTTAAAAGTATATTATGATTAGTATGTTGAATAGCTGTGCTTAAAATGCTGCACTCTTGCCGGGGCTCTTGAAAAGCAAAAATGCAACAATAGACATCAGCCTGAATGTTAATTGCTGAAGTGCTGAGCTAATTTAATGTTTTGCCTCAGTTTAAAAAGTAACATGCATATGTGACATAAAGTAAATGCAAATTAAACAACCTATCTAAAAAAAATATGTATATATAGATATATATTTTTTGATCAGTACTGCAAGTAATACGTCCTGTTTTTTTTCCACATGCTGCTGTCTGAACGATCATAACATAAGGTAAGTGCGATTGTATTTCTGACACCCTTTAGCTTTATAATGACTGTCACTGAAGCACTGTTATAGCACGATGTAAAGGACTTGAGGTAAATGTCTCCTCTTGCATGTGTTTGACAGTCTTGTGAAAACAGGAATACGGATGGTTACTTAGCAACAGCACTCAAAACATCAGCGAGGTTTTTTTTCCTCCTCTGCTGTCTCTTTTAAACCCCTCTGTTGCGGATTCGTCTTTAATATTATAACATTTAGCGCTGATATCCCCTGATTGAAAATAAACAAACAAACGTGGCATATAAAATAAAACCTCCCCTCTTCTACCTCAAATCCGTTTGACCAAATACCTTTCAGCACTGTTCTGTTGGACAGAACTTTGCATTTACTTCTCTGTCGCTCGTATTTAGGCCTGTGCCGCCTAACGGCAGATTGAAAGCGGCGTTTCTCGTGCTGCCAAATTGTAGTCTCCTCCTGTGATTTTCGTTCCCTCCTCCTCTCTCTTGCTTTTTTTTTTCTCTTTCTCTCTCTGCTCTTTCTGCGCAAAGCAGGTTTGATGTGGGCTGGATGCTCGCAATTGATCTAAAGCTCTTTTATAGAATAGGAAACTTTTTTGTCTCGTTTGATTTGGCCATGTGCAGCAGAGGGAAGCGCAGATAAACACCTCTGTCTCTTCTGATTCTCCCAGACGCCGCGTGAGGCCCGCAGACCACCACGCACGGCTGCGAATGCACGCATTGTAGATCTTTAAGCACGAGTGTGTGTGTGTGTGCGCGCAGCTTTTGTGTGTTTCCTTGGTCTCTGCAGTTATTTGCTAGCTCATTAGACTTTCCAGCTAGCTTGAGCAGAGCACCCTCAAAGACCAGCCTCAGCACCGACGCTAATGAAACACATCAGCAGATGTGTGTTTGTGTGCGTTTGTCAGTGTGAGGATGTGCGACGGTGCTGTTCAATATTTCACAGCCATATATCTTAATGACACATTTACATCCCCTAATAACATGCTTTCTAGTAAAACATTGGCTGAATCTGAATATGCTTGCTTTCCTTCTATATAGTAGATTAAAGTAGTATGTGAGAAAAATAGTATACCTGAATTTATAAGAGAGCATGCAAAAAGTACCTGGGCAACCTACTACATGGCTACATTTTAAATTATAAATCAAATATACACTTTACTATCCTTATAGTGGAACATGGCATATTTCCGTTACCCTTAAAATGATAAAAAATACAATTGCTGATTAAAAATATGCTCACTGGAAGCATGCCATTTTCGCAAAAACTGATATATCACAGATTTTTTCTTACGTGTGCATGAGGTAGTTTTAAAAATATTGCATACGTCTCCTTCCGATACAAATAATGGCTACTGTGGTGGCAGCAATATACGTAAATCGCAATTGTGCAAATCTGTAATGGAAACCCAGCTATTGATACTGTATAGAACATCCATGAAGTGCGTACTTGAAATGCAATTGAGCCTTTGCAGGGAGTTCTGATCGATCAGAATATTTAATGTTGTCCGCCCAACAGACCAGACAAGAAAGTAGATTGAAGCAACAGTAGCTAAGTATTTCAATTGAAATATCCAGTGTGGACTGAGTAGTTAAAAGTAGGCTTTATTATTAGCTGCGCATGTGGCCTTTGTGATGCCATGAAAAGTTGTTTGAGAAGAATGTAATTATCTGCGTTTCCATGAAAGATTATTATTTATGACTTGTCAAATTAAGTAAATTGTGATTTCAAAGACAGCTGTAGGGCAAAGCCATAGACAGATGAAGGACCAGACTGTACTTTCTGGCTCAGTGTGGAGGTCAGAGAGAAGATTGCATCGGCAGGACTCGCGGCGCGGCGCATCAGCTTTCAGCTACGTTCCATCAGACTGACATGCCGAGATCAATTTCTGAGAGGGGCAGAACCATGTTCAGCCTGCTGTGCCCACTGAAGCCGGTTCTGACCCGGATTACTGAGTGCAGGCTCTGGGCACCAACCAGCAGCTGTAGCTGTTCTCTTCTAAGATCTCACGTCACGTATGTCCACACGACCTCTTGACACAGCCAAAGCCTCGCGGTGAAATTTATTAGCTTTTTTTTGTGCTCTCGGTTTTTATTGCCTTGCTATTTTGTTCTGTAGTTATAAAATCCACTGTGGAAGATTTCTTATATACAGTAACATCTAAAATAGCATGCAGTGGCTGAACGCTAGTTGTGCTTTTTTATTTTATTTTATTCTAAGCAAGCAGAAAGGTATATAACTATTCCTAGCTGATGTGTTGACTGGTTGCAGCAAGTGGATCAGGCTGGTTTAAGGATTATTTTATTTCCGTACTTTTTTTTCCCTCCTGTAGTAACTGTATTTTTGGCAGAAACTTTGGTTCCCATGGTGAAGTTGTGTAAGGGCTGGTTTATATTTTAGTGACTGTTGTTGGGGAGAGTCTTCATGTTGGCTCACTCATCACTCTGATTCTACCCTGCCAATAAAACGCCCCTCCTCTCAATATGTCCACCAAGAGACAGTCAGGGACTAGCTTGCTTAAACGTATTCTTCTGTTCTTATGACCATAACCCTTTTGCAATAATTTCTCTCTTTGTCTCTCCCGGTCAACTCTTTGCTTCCTGTATCACATCCCCATTTCCTCCATCATTTACTATTCCTGTCAAGCCTGAGAACACATTGCTGCGATGCGGAAACCCATCTGATACACTCTAGTACATAGAAAATAACTTAATGGGAGTTGTTTTAATGAAAACCTTTGCCTTTGACTGTTCTTCTGCTGCTTCTGTGTATCCTAGTTATTAACTCATAAAGTTAATGTTTAATAATGCGCCGCGCACACACACACACACACAAATACACACACACTGTCATTTCTGTGTCCTTCCTGTTATGCCTCTGGGGGTGTGTGGGTGAAGTAAGCCCCCAGTGATGCACATTAAAGATGAAATATGCCATACGCAATTAATTATTAACCACACAAACATGTTTTATCTTTTTATCTTTTTTTCTCTTTTTCATCTGTAGCGGAGATAAGATCCAGCTTGAAATTTGCCATTGAATATTGAGAGAGCCTTATCCTCCTGTGCAACATCTCTCTCTCTCTCTCTCTCTCTCTCTCTCTCTCTCTCTCTCTGCTCTTGTTCTATTCTAGCACAGACAACTGATATGAAATCTCATAAGTGAACACTACATAGACAGCAAAATGTTTGCATCATAAAAGCTTTGTATATGTGAAGAACAATGTAACCTTGTACGAAAGGTGGACACAACAAACAGACAGATAGATAGACAGACAAATAAATGTCAATTAACATTTTAGTGTTTATCAAAATATAGTAAAAACTGTAATGTTGTGAACTTTTATTACAGTTAAAATACATTTTTATTGTATTTTTAAATGTAATTTATTGCTGTGAACTGTGAAGCTGAATTTCTCATCATTATTACTCTTCAGTGTCACATGATCCTTCAGATACCATTCTCTTTTGCTGCTCATTTATTATTAATGTTGAAAATGGTTGTGTGTGTTTTTATTTATTTATTCATTCATTCTTTCATTATTTAATTAATGAATACATTTTTTTATAAACATATGGTTAAAAAATAACAGAATTTATTTGAAATAGAAATTTTCACAGTCACTTTTGCACAATGTAAGGCATCCTTACTGAAAGAAACTTTTTCCACTCAGCTTGTTGTAATGCATTATGGGATTGCCATTTTATAAAGGAAACATGCGGTGCAGCATTACATTTTTACACAGTTCTGGTATCTTAGAGGGTAACGCAGACTTTTTGAACAGCATGTGGTTAAATGTTGATATTGTAGGCAGCTCAGTAGGTTTCAAACACAGCTTATTTTTTTACATTATCTTCCATTCGTTTCCATAGTTGCATTTGTTCTTTGTAGGAATGAGACCTTAAGCTTGTGAATGCGTCTGTGTGCGCGCGTTACTTGCGTAAGGTGTCTAATTTCAATGTAGTTGCGGAGGGTAAAATCTCGGCGCTTGACTATGCATGAGGACGCCAGCGCTCGCTAAAGGTCAGTGCACACTATATGCTGAATACTTACCAGGTCCTGTTCTTAACAAAACCCACCTGTTCATTCTTTCAGAGGAAAACATTCTTACAATTTTACTTCACCCAAAATCTCAGCAGCTGTGAGTCTTCAATTAGCCTTAACCTCTGTGTTTTAAATGTTCCTAATGAGTCTGTGTTATCGGCTTAACTGATAAAGAAAGATCAATGCGATGAAGGGTGTGAGAGAGCGAAATTAACCCCGCACTCTACAGGTGACCCGAGATGTCTGTCATCATAATGAGAACAGCGCAGAGTGCATAGTTTTTCTCAGTGTGCCCATATCAGGAGTGGTCAGGTTGCTTTTGGTTCATGGGCAGTTTATAGCCCCTAATTGAAAGACTAATTATATATTTGCATCAATAGGAAAAACCTAAGAATACACTGATCAAGACAGAGAGGGTGATCATCTCACTGTTATTTTCTCAGCCAAAGCAAAAGAGGGAGGGATGGAAGAAAGAGCGAGGATGACTGAGCGAAACAGAGCAATAAAGCACCACTGTGGGTGTCAAACTCTGTTTTTCTATTCATGTATGCCATTATTTATTTACAGCCGTGTTATGGTGTACATTTTATGCTCATTCACTCACCTATCACTTTCTCTTCCCTTCACTTTCACATTATTTGGTTTAAGCAATCAGACACGAACACAAGTGTACATCAAAGGCTCTGTCTGCATCCAGTTGGTACCTATTTTTTAAGTCTTAATCAGTGTGCTTACATTGCCTCTAAATTTACATGAAGTCAGATGCATGTAAATATTGAAAAATGTGTCATGTAAGCTATCCGTGATGCTTCTGCAAGTTTATGGCACAACCACTCTCCTCTGCAGGACCCCAGGTTCCTAGCAGAACGCACAGTACATTCATTGTGACAGCACCAAATCCTTCTAGAAGCTACAAATCCTGGCCGTGGCAAATGGCACATTCAGCAGCGATGTACTACATTCTTCTTGTGGTGTACCTCTATAAAAATCTCATTCATTTTCTTTTTAGCAAAACCACAACGGCATGAACGTGCTTACGCAGTGGTGGTCGATTCCCTAGTGGGATCTGCCAAGATTTCAATTTGTTTTAGGATCCCTTTCTAGTCACAGGGAAATTTGTAGTACACTTTTCCAAATGCGGTTACCAACCGAGCACCGTAATTGCTGATTAGCACTACGGCATATAAATCAAAGGTTATTCAGGGCAATTTAGCAATGTATTCATTAAACGGTAGCTCATGTATCGCAGTGGATATAGCTGTGTGAACGGGATCCAAACTCGTCAAGAGTCAGATGGGAGTAAAAATAGACTTTGGCAAATAAATTAAAGAAGCTCATTGACTGGTAACTTTATAGAGTGCAAAGTGGGGTTTCTGAAATAAAAACACCATTCATTTTCTCCAGAGGGATATTGATTTGTAAAGATAACTTATAAATCTTTATAGATAACCTGTTGAAAGATCTAAAGTTATTAATGGTATATGCTTTTGCTGAAGCCATCTGTTCTTATTATTGCATTGTCATGTTTAACAGTGGATTAAAAACACTTTTCCCATGATGCTGTGCAAAAATTCAAGCTCTGCGGAGAACACCCACTCCCCATGCAGCACCGTGAATGACTTTGCTTTCAAAATACTTAAACATATCTGTCCAGAAAGATTAACATATAATTGCTGTATAGATATAATCAACAACTTTAAATGAATAGCTTTATATTATAGCTTTATATTTTGCAATCATTTTTATTCGATTTTTGTTTGCAGTGCTTTGTGGAATTGCAGTTCTTCCTCTCATCAAAGAGTACACACAACCATGTACTTCTCTGTGATTTTTATTAATTAATATATTTTATATCAAGCATCAAGTGAATTAAAGCATCAAACTTATTGATTTATTTACAACAACAAAAAGCAACATTTATTGCTACTTTTTTTTTTTCCCGTAACCCATTTGCTACGAGTAACGAAAATTTGGCAATAGCGTGCACAAAAAATTAAAAGATAAAAACTTAATATTAATAATAAAAGTATCAATTCACTTGAAGCTAGAAGCTTTTATCAGTGGTCGGTAACATTCACAGTCAGTAAACATTCTTAATTAATGCAGGTGTTGCAAGAAGCAATTTGGCCTCTGTGTTTTCAAAAAAACCCGAGAGGGAGGAAACCAAGCGAAAGACAAGTATTTTGGAGTGATTTTAGCTTGCACCGCATGACCAGGATCTGGTGAGTGAGAAGAGGACCTTTGCGCTGGCTTCCCTCCAGCCTGCCTGATGGCCTTGTTTCTAAGGAGAGAGAGATAGAGAGAGAGGGAGAAACAGAAAGATGGCTTTACAATCACCCCACCAGCCTCGGACTGCGCTGGCATCTCTAATCAGCTTCCCTTGCTCTCCGCATCCTGTTGCCCAGGCAACAACCAAGCCTGCTCGTGTCCCGCTAAGGAGCGAGGCAGCACATTGAGAAATGAGAGAATACTGCTGCTCGCACAATCACAAATCAGACAGACGGTGGCGGAATTCTTAATAACGGAATGATTTAAAATGGAAATAATACAGTCTCGCAGAGGAAAGAACGATCAGATCACTCAGGAGCGGTGAGTATTTTGCGTGCAAATTAGTTACCTGCGCGAAGGAGGAGCGCACATCAGCCTATGTGTGTTTTTGTAGTTTCGCAAAGGGTTATCATCAGGCCATTCCGCAGCCCTCCTCTTGAATTCTCGCACACCTCTTCTAATCTGATGACTGCTTCTCACAGGGGGAATCACCAGCTGTCTGCGGCCCTCCACCTTCTCATCGCCTTCTCACTCCCTCACAGCAAATCCCCTCCCCATCCGCTGAGTGCAGAAAGGTGTCTCGGAGGAGAGAGGGAAAGAGAAAGAGTATTGATTGGTTCTTCAGTTAGGCTAGACTAAATGGAGAAGTGTGGACGGCCGTGCCACTAGTGGCGAGCCGCACAGGCTCAATTTGCTGAACCTTGTTCTTCTGGTGTGTAAAAGATCGGGAGAGGTTAGTGAGTGTTAGCACTGCACTCACCGTCACACCAACTCTTTCATTACTCTCCTTATTCTCCTTTCTTTATCGGTTTCCTTCTTTCTCCATCCTGCCACTTGACAGCACCTTGTGAGTTTTATTTCAATCTGCCACGGGGAGCTGAAGGGAGGCAGTCTTCCCCCCGGCCCTAGTGTAGCCAGACGTTGGACTGTCGGTCTGGTCAGCTTAGCTTGGACACTAGGGTTCAGTTCAGTTCAGCTAAACCATCCAAAAGTAATGCATTAAAGGATTAGCGTTCCTAAAAAGGAAAATTCTGTCATTAATTACTCACCCCCCTGTCGTTCCAAATCCGTAAGATCTTAGTTCATCTTGAGAACACAAATTAAGATATTTTGAATGAAATCTGAGAACTGAAATTCGCTAAGCAGCAATTCAATCAGTTTCTTTCTTCTGCCATTTTGTAGAGTGCCACTACATACATGCATGGTTTCTCCTGAATGTAAATGTTTTGTTTTTAAAAGATGCATTTATTTGAACAAAAATACAGCATACAAACAAAAACAGTAGTATTTTTAAATAGATCACTAATTTACTTTAATTACTACTAATTAATTAATTTTTTACTGTTTTGTTTTTTTTTTATTGTGGGAAATGGGAAGTATTGTCATATAATTTTGCAAGCAAATATGTCACCCAAAAGGTGAGCCTATTTGAATATCACACAGGCAAACATGTATTCATTACATAAAGTGAAAGCAAAAACTGATGCAATTACTGCATTAACAGCACATTCATAATCTCAGCCGAATATACCTCAACATATGCTAATGGTTGGATATATCAGTCTTAATATATTGTCCAAATATTTTATATATATATATATATATATATATATACATATATATATATACACACACATATTTACCTGTATTAGAATAATTTTTGAAGAACGTAACACTGAAGACTGGAGTAATGGCTCTTGAATTTCAGGTTTTGTAAATAAATCGCTTTATAAAATATATTAAATTAATAATGTTTTGTTGTTGTAATTAAATAAATGCAGCCTTGGTAATATACTTGAGAGAGTACAATACAAATCATATCATTCTGCTGATTAGTTGTTATATTGTAGAATATATTATGGTGAAGGGTTTTGGACTGTGTGTACTCTTCTGGTTCTCTGTTTGTAGTGTGCTCCTCCGAAATTTGTTTATCAGCATCACGTGGTTCAACTGTGAATTTTCTTTTTTTTTTTGTGCCATAGAAATCAATTACTATACTACAATTCCCACTCACCGGGAACTCTTTCTCACCTAATGACTTTGTTCTTAGTGCTTTTTGCAGCCATGCATCTTTCTTAGCCTCCAGGATAAGGTGCTAACTCTAAACTGACTTCAAATAACTCATCACGGATAATCTCAGCCACCCACCATGCTTCAGTGAGCACAACCTATCTTCAACCTATCCTTAAGTGTGATACTCTCAAACAGTAACCTTGCCGTCGTCAAGGTGTTAGTGTATGTGTGGGGTTATTCCAGAAGTTAGATTGAGTCCATATACACACGCACACACACACACACTCACTTGCCCAGTCAGAAATGGGAGCATCAGGCTTGCAGTTGGGCCTCTGGGTGATGAGCCTGTAGACTAATTAAAAGATATGAGATCTAGCATATGGGCTGAGTTCTTCCTCTCCACCTGACACTTCTCACCTCCATCCCAATGCTGGGATTTTCATTAGCTCTTAATCACGGCCTATTCAGCTGTGCATCACGCTGTCATTCAAGTTGTGTTGTTCATGTAATATGACTGTGTGATATACTATATAGCCGTTTTTATAACTTTTTTTTGCTTTTTCTGTCTATTGCAGTCTTTTTTTAATGAAAATTGAATGATCACTATTTCCAAGGCCAAAATACAAATGTGTCAAAATACTTTTGAAGGCCACTGTTACTCCACTTACAAGAAACATAAAAATAAAACAATACTGTTCATTTATTGTGTGGTGTTTGGAGTCATGGTATCCGAATGACAAGACAGCGCAAGATCTGTGTCTAATGCTTGAGTGTTATTCATGTAGACACGCATGATCTATCTATCTATCTATCTATCTATCTATCTATCTATCTATCTATCTATCTATCTATCTATCTATCTATCTA
>JAUMHP010000040.1:19020228-19032400 GCA_032361065.1 Enteromius trimaculatus
ACCCTTTAACTGGCGAAATTTCTTAAGATGATCAGTCAGTATCTATCCATGACTGAAGGTCAAAAGATAAATATGGAAATTGGTGCTCATATATATATATATATATGCAAACAGTACTGTTCAAAAGATTGACCCCAAACCTTTATTTATTTATTCATTTTTTACAGAAACAAAAACAGCAAGGACACTGATCAAAAGAGCCAAAATAGATTTGTATTCTTTTGAACCATCTATTTATCAAATATTCCTGAAGACTGTAGTAATGGCTTCTAGAAATTACATTTTTGTCTCAGTAATAAACTGAAAATAAACTGAAACATTTATAAAGAAACAGTTGTTTTGATATTTCAGAATATTACTGCTTTTACTGTACTTTTAAACAAATAAGCCCTGGTGAGCAAACCTCAAAACATTTCTTAGTATTTTAGAAGTGTATGAACATTATGAAGTTTTTCATGTTTTATGTCAGGAATTGGAAGTTGTAAGTTTCATTCTGGAAATTTCTATAATTAAAACTTCCAAAATGTATATAACCTGATATAATCCCTTTTAACCAAAGTGTGCTATATGTGATGACACTAATGCTTTTCATGCAGAAAGCTCTTCATGTTCCATGTCGGCACGTATAAATCAATAACCACTCTGTGGGAAATATAATGTGTATTCACATGGTATGTGTCAACTCCATGTATGTCTACTGTATCCATGGCTGTTGAAGGTAAATAGTTCTAGTTATCCGGTCTTAGGAATGATTCACAAGCAATGCAGGATGTGCAAGAATAATAGGAGAAAACAGTCACCTCAATTAGTCCCCCTCACTAAACCTTTTGAAAAAACTTTATAAAAGCAAATAAAACTCTCATTAAACCTGCATCCAATTTGCTAAAGTTTGATTTAAAACATTTTGAACAAATGAAACAAAAATGATCACTTACATTGTTCATGTACTCGCTCAGCAGGTCTTGCAGGGCCTGGCGCACGGCGTTGCACTCAGCTACGATGCGTTCGCGGCGATCATCGCGTGTGCAGGAGGAGTCAGCCATGAGGGCGGCACCACTGATGATGCTCTCCAGACGTTCCTCAAGTGACGGCCTGAAGCGAGCCTCACTGAATGTTAGCGGATCCAGAATGATTTTATTCTGAAACAGAAAAACAATCAAAATAAATAAATAAATTAATTAATATATATAGCCAGTATTATGCATTTTTATAGCTTTGAGAGGAATCACTTCAACTTTGTTAATATTTGCAATGTGATAAATATCACCACTTGCATTTTCAGGAATGTGTAGCAGTTTAGTGCCATAGTAAAGCACTGCAAGACTTTATAGAAAAAAAGCAACATTATATAAAACCATATCATCAGTTTTAAAAACAAACATTGCATACACTCTCATTCATTAACATGGCCAGCAAAAACATGCACTCCTCACACTTTTTTATTTCCTTTGTCATCAGTCATTCTAAACAATGCCACAAAGTCTTTTTTTTTAACAATGCATTAATATATATACGACGGTGATAACTATAGGGAGGCAGCTGACTCAACACATTTTTATATATTTACATATTCATTTATATATTAAGAGGTTTATTAAGAAAACCGCCTTCAAGGTCTAAAGGAAATCCTGCATATAACTAATAAAATATTAAGTTTTCATATATTTATGGGAGAAAATTTACAAAGTATCTTCATGGACATGACCTTTACTTAATATCCTAATGATTTTTTTTTTTTAAAAAAGCAAAATTTACACAAAATAAATGTGATTTAAAATGTAGCCATGTGCAATCATATTGAATGAGAATGTGATATTCTCCTGGTTTCACAGACAAGGCTTAAGCTAGTCCCAGACTAAAATGCATGTTTGAACTGCTTCTACTCAAAATATCTTGCTCTGACATATCTTAACATTTTGTAAAAGATGCATTAATAGTTTAATTTAACTAAGGCCTAGACCTGGTTTAAGCTAAGCCATGTATGTGAAACTGGGCCATTGTGTTGATAATAATAATCTTATTGCATTGAATTGCACCCCTACTTTTAAGATGGCAGTACTGACACACAGATATCTCAAATACAATAGGTAGCACACAAATTCTGAATGCCTTCGGCAGATCTCAAATGAGCCATTTTAATCTAGATTAAATAATCTATGCCCACCCCTAATTTGTACACATCGCAATATATATCGCAGGAAAAAAATATATAGCAATGTAATTTTTTCCCAATATCGTGCAGCCCTAATTTAGAGCCTATTGTCATAGACATGAATTTTGATGTACTGTATTAAACAACCAATCACAACCAAGCAATCTTTAAATTATTACTTATACTGTAAGCCTTAGTCTCACAACTGAATAAAAAATCCCCCAGATGATAGAGATCTTAGTGTGGCCGATAGAAGATATCAAGCGCTGTGAGATGTTTGCCATAGTTTCCATTAGTAAACCGCTGAAGACAGTTGGAGCCCATACCCAGAGGCTGCTAAGGTGACCTTCAAGGCGAGATCCAGGGCCTCGGTTACAACCACATTGTGATTTAATGGGGCTTTTAAACACAGGATGCAGACTCAAGAACAGCCTCCCTTTTTATTGATGAAAAGTTGCTACCAAATACAGGCTTTATGATCTCTAGGGCTGGGATGGGAAAATTACCATATTGATAGTGGCGATATTATGTTTTACGGCTATATATGAATATGGCTTCGGCAGCAGTTTGCATTTTGTGGACTTTGCCGGTGCAGATGAGGTGGAGGTGGCATTTAGAAAAACCAGAGGTGGCTTCTGTCTGTGCCCTTTACTTTGGAGACTAATATTCAGAAAGCCACTTCAGCAACTCAGACCTGATGGTTAATAAGAAGTTTAAAGATCTCTCATTGTTTATATCTCAGCATGCACTTCCTGTTCTTTGCCATGTCCACGGGCAGGAAATGATGTTTGAGTCTTTTGTACTATACAGTATGTGCTAACCTAGCAGCAGTACTGCCAGCTGACAGCGGTGCAATTAGAGAGAGAGAAAGACAGACACAGCTTTCCCATAATAGCCTGTTGCCATGGAGATCAACTCTTAAGTAAAAGCAATAACAGAAGTCTTGGCCATCTCAATGGCTCAGTGATAAATATGTGGACATTTATACGTTTGTTTGAAATCAGTTGGCATCAAGCTCCCGGTCTGCCCACTTCTGCTTGATTGATTGGAAAGCGACAGGCAGAACTTTGAGATGCTGACAGGCTGGACCAAAGCCACTGTGGCACAATTTGCACAGATTACCTAGATCTTGTGTGACTCATATCCTGAGTACACATTCCAATCATGATTCGATTTAGTTAAAGAAAACATAAAACAGCCTTTGCAACACATCTGACTTCTGTAATACAGCGTGTACTCTAGACAAATAATATTTAGCATGAAGGAATGTAGGCCGAGACCTGGTTTGATTAAACAAGAATTGATTCGGATTGTGAAAATCCAGCTCATGTTTGTGGTTGATGTTTCCATTTACAGTGCTGTAAATGGAAATCACTCTAAAGAGATGAAGGGATAGTACAACAAAGAGTCTATTGCTTTCCTCAGTGGACATTCACCCTAATGTTTTATTGTGAATATGAGATAGAGCTGAAGAATGAATGTTGTATCAGACTCAGGTAGTCACACTTGCTGAGTCAATCTCTGAGACATAACCCTCTACTAAACATAATACACTGCTTTCAATACAGTAAGACAATGATAAGATTTGGAATTTGTAACGAAGGCTTGGACTCAGCTGTTGAGCTGTCAACTTTAGACTTGAATCTGTGGCAGAAAGACGTAGTTCTGCACAAAAGATGGCTTTTAAAGGCTTGTGCTGTCAAACCTTTGTAGAATCGCAGTATCAGTCAGTGATATATATTTAAGTGTGTGTGTGTGTTTATGTGTGCGGGTTCATGTGGTTTATGAGGACACAAATTTGTATAATGACATGGGTATGACATAGGTATTACAATATGAAGGTGTTTTATGAGGACATTTTTAGTGTCCCGTAATTCAAAAGGCTTAACAAACATACTACAAATCTAAAAATGCACACAGTTTCCTGTAAGGGGTAGGTTTAGGTGGAGGGTCAGTGCAGGACAATACCACATACAGTCTGTACAGTATAAAAACTATTACGCCTATGGAGACTCTGTGTAAAATATTTCACACTATTACTGTTTTAACTGTATTTTTACTACGTTCATTAAAAATAAATTTTATTGAGCATACAAGACTTATTTCAAAAACATCAAATTATGACTGTCCCTACCATTTTGAATGGTAGTTCAATGATTTTTTTAGGCCTAAGAATATCAAAATTTTCTATTTTATACGAGCACGCAATCCTAAATAAAGGCACAAAACACACAACATGCACTAAAAAGATACATGAAGTGAAATGCAAAAAAGTCATTCTGAAAGGGTGCCATCAATTTGTCTACACAAACATAATTAGAACAGATTGATCGCTGAGGAGTGCACAAACTCATCTGTGAAAAATGGATCATGATAGGCCAGACGCAATCAGTTATGTACTGTAGTATACTGTATGCACGTGTGTGTGTTTTAGAAGTGGGTGGGAATGCCACTTACTCCTCTCACACAATGTGACAGGTTGTTTGTCAAGGACGGTATAATGAGGGAGCGAACATTGAACGCAACCTACTTTTACACAGTGACTAAACTGCTTTGGAGCGAGAGGACGGGAAAGAGGAAAAACACAGGTGAGAGAGAGACTGAAAAGGACAGAAAGAGTGTGACGAACAAAGTTGGCTAGGCTGGTGTCTACTCTGTGCAGGTTATTAATGACTAGTGTCTATCTGGGGTGTCTCTAATTCTGGCTAGAATCCAGGAAACCACTGTCCTACATTTAATGCTGGTGTGTGTGCGGACATACAGCAAGGTTAAGAGGGCCGGTGCTCCATCTGATTGAATCATACAAACACCACCTGCTCCATCGCAGTGCCACCAACACTCCCTCCATTTGATAAGCTATTAAAAAGTTTCTGTCATAACAGTAAGGCGACTGCCCACATCAGAAGTCTGTCTAGAGTGTTTGTGTTGTGTTGGCGAGCCTTCTGTCCACCACAATGGTTTATATACACCACCCGCATGCATACGCTTGCTTGCGTTCGAGTTCGAGTCCTCACCGTCTGTAGGGTAAAAGAGCTCTTCTGAAACTGAGAAAGCATGACCAAACTCATTTCTGTGACTGATGCAAACAAAGAATGACAAACCCAGTATTGAAATGTGTTTTTACTTTTTTCAAGGCAATCTCATTGATTCCACAGTAACCAAAAAAGCTAACAGTATTGAATCACGCCATTCCTTTAAAAATTATTTTTTATGTTTTATTTCATTCGTATTTTTCAGTCTATTCTATTTTCATTTTCATTTCCTTTTTTGTTTTTCCATCTTAAGGTTTTTGCACACTGAGTCTGAAATGTTTGTGTGCATTCTTTCATATCCGTCACTGTCACACACAAACCTTGCACACTGAGTCACAATCCTTGCTATTATTTATTTATTTTTTATTATTTTATTTTATTTTATTTTTTTTAAGGGGAATACAAGTTTCGGAGGTGCAAAAACGTGATTGACACAATGATAGAGATGATGCTCAAGTAAATCTATATGGATTTCTTTGTTCTGCCAAACACAAAGAAAAAAATCTTCCTTTGTGTTCAGCAGAACAAAGAAATTCATACAGAATCTTGGTTAGACAACAGGTTTGCAAACAGGCTCATATACATGCCAATATGTATCGTGCACATGCTACTGTAGTACATTAATTCAAGGCTAAGAGCGATTTTTTTGTTGCACAACACAGCCCTGGCTTTTCTTGTTATTGTGTCATTGAAGATTTGTATGTAGATGTGCTATTTACATGTGAATTCAGAATCAGTGCTAATGGGTCATGTTATTACACTGTAAAAAGTTTTACAAAACAAACCATGCTGAAATGCGCAGCAGTAACCATTCAGGTAGATCTGAAATAGCAAGGTCTTTTTTTTTTTTTACATGACCCATTAACCATACAAATATTTGAATATGTTCTGTGGTTTATTTGTGCAAAATATAAGTGGCTAAACACAGATTATAAATTCCTAGCTTTTTTTTTATCTCAAAACTACTAAAACATGATATGAAGGCTCAAGGATGTTTTTGCAAACCTCAAAACCCGAGATGCATGAATGGATCTACGAACACACACACACACACACACACAAAAGCAGCTTATGGTTAAATTGGTTCCACAAGTCAAAACAAACACATGGGGAAGTAAGCATTACCCTACTCTGATAGAGCAAGGCACAGTGGGGAAAAGGCATTGATGTCAGCAGTCTAACAGACACAAACACATGTCTGAGAGAAGCAAAGCGATAGTGAGAAAGCTTCACAATGCCATCCGGGAGCTGCAACCCACTCACGACAGGACAGCACCATCTCTCCATCCATCCTGTGCTGCTTTCTATGTTAATTCTGTCAGTGAACGCTGAGTCACACACCACAAAAAAATTGCCAGGTCATTCCACATAAAGAAAAGAAAAGTAAAAAAATAATAATAATAATTATAAATGACTAAAATAGGATTTTAAGATTGAATTTATTTAGCTGCCAGCAAATACAGTACCTAACAATTTCCTAAGAAATATTTCAAAGTTGTTGTTTGTATTTACATACAATAAACATTTAAAAACTTTAACATTTTAACAGTTAGTAAAACATGTCAAGCTGCAGTGATTATGTGGGCGATACAGTTTTGAGATTTAAATTAGGAGTGACATTTATGAGGATCCAATATAGCAAAAGCAGTAATACTGTAAAAAATAAATAAATGAAAAATATTTACTATTTCTAATAAAATATTTCTATTTAAGTACATTCAAAATACATTCACAGATTTATAGAACAGTGCTCAATGATGTAATGATGCAATTATTTATTTAATTAATTAAGTTCTAAGCAAGACACCACAGAAGGATATAGCAAGAATTCTGCATCTATAATACATCTCATTAACTTTTATTCCAAATGGCAAACTGATGTGATCAACGTGTGTCGTTTGAAAGGGGTGGAGAACAAAAAAAAAAAAGAAAAACATAAGTCACGCAAAGCAACATCCAATCACAGAGACAAGGGACAAAAGCTGACTTTAAAAATGGGTTTTGAAAGGGCACAAAGACTCATGGGAGCCTCTGGAAAACAGCTCGTTTGAATAGGAGAGAGAAAGCGCAGAGGACAGGGCCCCTGGGGAATAGCCCCTATTGTTATTCCATTTGGTGCTTATTGCAGGCACAGGGCCTGAGTGACAGTCTGAAAGCACGGTGAAGGGGAGAAAGGAGTGAGTTGCACTTATCCTTCACGGAGCCAATGCTTTTATTTTACTAGCAAAGTCCAATTCGTGAACAAATTATTCATTCGAGCCAAATCATCTTAGTGAATCAATTGAACTGGCTCACAAAACTGAAAAACATGTTCATGAATTGTTCTTAAGGCAATAACTCACCGACTTACTGAACCAAGAACTGGTTTGTAAGGAAACAGAATAAATAAACTGATAACTGATCTCAGCATGGAGCAGTCATGGAATGTGACTAATAGGAGTAGTCTACCTAAAAACTAATATTCTGTCATCATTTATTCACTCTTATGTCATTTCAAACCTGCATGACGTATTTTCTTCTGTCGAACATAAAAAGATATTATTAAGAATAACTAAGCAGTTTTGGTTCCCATTAAAAAAAGGAATATTTAAAATACATGTGAACCATGTGAGGACAACTGAGGCCCCTCTGGGTCTACGGTAGGTTAGGTCTAGGGTCAGTGAATATCCAGACCCTCTGTGGATGCACACAAGGCCATCCTTTAAAGAAATAATAGAATATGATAGACTAATATAAATGTTAAAATGTTAAATCTGCAAGGATTTCTTCTAAAAAAGTAAATCTCACAGCATTACTGGGTCAACTAACCCCTAGTCCAAGCTTTAGACAAGGCCAAAGATCTTGTGTTTGCACTCCTGTATTTGATTTTAAAATATTAAAAAGGCTAGAATGTTGCAATGTACACAAGCATTTACTTTCTTGCAGAATAAACCATAATATGCCAAAGCTGTAATTTAATACCAAATTAGAACACAACTGCATCTCTAAGTGGATTTAATAGTGACAAACTTTTGTGCTAACCTTGATATGAAAACATTTGGGGCTCGATATCTGAAAGCTCGCCCTTATTGCACTGGGAGAAATAGCTTAATAAAATTACATTTATTTATTCCGCAAATGCTTTTATCCAAAGCGATGAATGGAAAGTAGTACAGCGTTAGCGATTAGCCATGTGTGTTTGGGGAGGCCCAGAAGACACATCTGAAGAGTCATGTATATCATGAAATAGTATATTTGCATAAATGTTTCAATGCACTGAAGCAGTATTATTGTCCCTGCGCTACAATCTCAGTCTTGGGAAACAATGTATTGCACGCCCAGTAGTTGATTGTTCTTTCTTGAGCATCATAGGTGACGGAATACAAGATGTGCGCTGATTGCAGTGACAACGGTGAGACACAGAGGTCAAAAAAAAAAGTTTACCTTGAAATGTGATGCAAAAATAGAAGAAAAAAATGTGTGGATGGTGGGTATCGTATGCCCTGTTGAGTTTGTGTATGCATATAAAGCAAATTAAACCCAAATTCTACTACAAATCTGGCATTTTAAAATGCTTGAAATTCTAGCAAGCCTAACCAAACCCAGTGAGGCCGCTGAGCATCACTCCAGTCCTGTTCATGTTTGTTTATTTTTATTATTAGTTTAAGTATTTGATTTATTTAGATTAGGAGAAGGACTTCTCTACTAAACTTTGAAGAAGGTGACCTTGCTGCATACAACAGTGCATAGAAAAACTATTTCGGCAGACAGTTCCGGGGGGTCGAACCATCTGGACAAAAGTACCCAAATTGAGTTCCAATAATCACAAGTTTCGTAAGGACATAACAGCAAGCTGGCTATAAAATCTAACACCTGGGGTGGACATTGCATTTTAGATGTTACTATCAGAAATAAAAGAAGTTTTAAAAGTACTGCCAAGAACAGCAGTTGTCAAGAACAGAAGTACAAGTGGAGTCGTTAAAGGTCATCCATGTGCAGGCTTTTCAAGTGTGGCTTTAGACTACATTGTTAACAAACACAATGGAGGTTTCAAGGGCTTACTCTTGCACATAAAAGACTGATACTGTATGTCTTCATCACTCATAGCGTTAGTCTATCTCTTCGGATCAACATTCAGCAGTGAGGTTGTGTCTTGAAAGCATATAGGATAAATGTGTAGGTCAGGCCTACAGGGTGACACAACCTCGAGGTGGCAGCTGACAGCTGAGCTTAATGTCGGATACTAACTAAGATGAGCTTATCTGGATATTAGTTTCAAAAGGGTGTCAAACTCAGTTCCTGGAGGGGCAGGTCCCTGCAGAGTTTAGTTGCAACCCTGCTCCAACACTCTCAAATAAGCCTGAATGACTTGATTAGTTAGATCATGTGTGTTATTTAGGGCTGCATCTAAACTCTAAGGGGTTCTGGCCCCTCCAGGAATTGAGTTTGACACCGCTGGTATAAAAGTATCACTCCCAACCTCAAACAGTGGGGGTTTTTGTGAGAATGAGAAGACTAGGCATCACTGCCCATAAGGGTCAGCCTATAGACATTAAATCAAAGACACAGCCCATGACTGATCAGGCTTCGGAGAGCTGGCTGTGCTCAGAGTCAATAAAAAGGCCCGATAGAGACAAGAAGAGTTTGATACAGTGAACTGAGCAAAAAACAGGGACCAGCTGTATTGCATTATTGTTTGACCAACTACCTAAAAGGATTTAACCAGATCAAATCTATCTTATTGTAAAAGTCAAGACTAGTAAACTGTAAAGTTGTATAAAAATGCAATGGAAAAAACTGAAGTAAGTTCATGTACTACAAATGAAAAAAAAAAAAAAAAAAGATCTAACTTTACATTTCATTTTTACGTTTACTTAAAACACTTTTTAGGGAAAAAAAAGCTTTGTGTCACACCTTCTGTATATTAGTATAGACTTTAGAAAAAGCTACTTATGATAAACTTTTTTCATGATTATTCATGTGGCTTCCTCTTTTACTACCTGTATTATTATGGTCACTGTCCATATTTTACATGTATAAAAAGAATGTGTGCGTTTTTAGATTAACTGGCTTAAACTGCTATTTCTCTGCTTGCAAATTAGTTTTAGTGTTGCATTTCTACCAAATCATTATGGAAACCACAGCTATGTATGTGTGTGTGTGTGTGTGTTTATTTATTTAATTTGCAGTGCACTTAAAGAAATAGCTCATAAAAAAATAAGTTTTTTAGTCTTTGGATGTACTTATTTATTTTCTTAGTTATCAATTTACTGATGTATTCTATTTATTTCTTAACACGCATGCTTATTCATGTATTTATTACTTATATATTTGGGGTAACTATTTAATTTATTTATGTGTGTATTTTTTAATGAAATAATATAAGTGAGTAGTAATATAGATCAGAAAAGAATTATGAGGGTGAGTAAACTGCCTTTTTTTGGAGGTGGTTGAACCTTGCATTTGAAGTCAAAAGGTGACTCTGGCAGTCAACCTGGTTTCATTTTCAATTTTGTGTCTGTGCTGCTCTGTGATAGACTGAATGAAGCACAGTCTTCCATCTCACTGCTTCCTAGATCAATTCTGTGCTGTTAACTGCACCTGTAATCCTCCTGCCTGCAAAAACTATACACTGACCACCAATCCACTCTCTCTACGGCTCTCTTTGTGACGGTGACTGAACAAATGACCTAGCTGGCTTCAAATAGCCATGTCTTTCTCATCTTTTTCTTCTGGGATGCCTTTGTGCAAAAAAGCCACATCACAAAAAGCAGTATCACTCCACAAGTACATTTATTTATTCAGTTATATGAACTAAAGACCATGAACCACTGAAAATGCTGTGAAGGTAATTTACATTCTGAAGCTTCAAATACACTCAAGAGGCTCTTGGTGCTATTTGTGTATTGAATATTCTAAACTGTCCGAATGAATAACAGCAGCTTTCTATCTCTTTTGAAGCAAAACATTTCAGCAATTAATAACGTGTCCGATGGATAGATGGATGGATGGACGGACGGATAGATAGATAGATTCTAATATGCTAAAATCTTAATAAGATACTGTAGCCTTAATAATATAATAACTATGATATATAAGAAATTTGTTAGGAAACTTGACTTAATATGTTGAAAAGGCATACATTTTTTAAACATTTTTGAGGCCACCTGTCAAAAATAGTCAAATTCAGTTTAATATGGTCCTGCTAAGGTAGAACGCGTGTTGTTTCCCAAACCCACAGAGCAGCAGCTGGTTTTTGGTAATGTTCCTAACCTCCAGCGGACAGAATTGAGATCGTGAATACCCTTCAGCAGCACAGATATCTAAGTCACATGTGCTCAAACACTAAGTGCCCCATTCATCACTCCAACGGCCCCAGAGTGCAACGAGAGCCGAGCAACGCAAGACTGTAAAACCTGGATTCTGCACCTCTCACATCTCTCCATGTATCTGGGTTTTTACATTTTGCACAAGACTCTGCAGAATAGCAATGACTGATATAAATGGGGGATATATAGACTGAAATACTGCTCGCAAACAAACAGCCACAGATAGGTAGTGTGATGTAATGATGTGGGCTGTGTAGTGTCAGAACGAGGTCACTAGTTCTAACCCTACACTGAGGTCAAAAATAGCAAAAATACTTCACTGGAAACTCAATTGGAAATGCTAGCAAAAATAATGTTAAACTTCAAATGTCGATTTAAAGAAACTAAATTTACATCAAATGAAATTCATACTGCTGCCAGTGTCTTTATGAATTAGGAGAATACGTTATGTAATATAAAGATGTCAAATATACTCTAAAAATGAATAAATTAATAAATAATTTCATAAAAAAAGATTATCGGTGCAAAGTTTCACTATAAAATACTGTCTCAGTGTTAGGGTTGCAAAGGGGTGAAATGTCCAGTAAATTTCTGGAAAGTTTTTTGAAATTTTTCGGAATATTTCTGAAAAAAGTATAATAATAATATAATATAATATAATATAATATAATATAATATAA
>JAUMHP010000040.1:19035839-19046685 GCA_032361065.1 Enteromius trimaculatus
TAAAACTAGTCTTGAGAGCAAGACAAAAATAGAAGCTGCTGAATGTTCCTGGCTTTCTAAGAAAATATTGTTTGTAGGGAACTTTTTTGTCTAGATCTACATTCAACATTCAGCAGCATCTATATATATATAGACAAAAAGTTCCCTAAAAACAATATTTTCTTAGAAAGCCAGGAACATTCAGCAGCATCTATTTTTGGAGCTAAATAACAAAGAGTACCAAGTTCACCTGAATAATGGTACTACAATATTAGAATCCCGACATTGTAGGGATTTTGTTTTGTTGTAAAGGTCTTTATCATCCTTCTTAATGGCTACACTATCAGTTACACAACAAATGACCTAGTTTCCTCGCACAGCATCCGATCAAATAACAACACAGTCCTCACACATTTTGATTACTGTAATGAGCATGAGAATTTCCGTAGGTGACTATATTACCTAGTGGCCTTTGTTTAAATATTTCAAAAAGAGGAAAAAGTGGATTTATACACAGAGGTGACAAAAGCTGTCAGATTGTTGTTGGTGTACAATGTGAAATGGCCACAAACAAGCCCGCGGACAGATTATTAACAGGCTGCTAGGCACAGTTTAGTGGTCTTCTGTTACCTATAAAGCTAGCTTTAAGGAGGTATAAATCTCAGCAGAACTGAAAGCTATCTCTCTCGGGATCAAGACCGTTTTTCTGTATGCTGGAGAAATCACTCAGGGGTAAGGGATATGTGTGAGAATGAGAGGAAATGGCTACATCCACGGTGCCAGGTTTTTGTGCCCTGGCTATAGTTACAGTAGCATCTTGACCCTGCAGTCTGGTGCCCACTTAAAAAGGCCAAAACATAGGTTTGAGGTTTTGCTCCTCTTAGCCCTGCTGGTAGATGCCATAACTACACCATCTGGCAGCAAAAAGTATTATTCTCCATTTACAGGCACACAAAAAATATCCTTGCTGAAATAACTTTTCCAAGCGACATTTAACTAATAAGTCATATAAATAATATTGATGTCCATTGCATTGCAATAGACAATTTACCAGTTCTGAAATACATTTTTGAAACGGACAACAAAAACCCCAGTATAAATATAACAAAATATTCAGAAGTAAAAAAGTGCCAGAGAGTTGCAGTTTGGCAAAAAATGGCATCATCAAAGTGCGTTCATATCTGTTGGCTAACCTCCAAAACCTTCAAAAAACCATCATCTGCCCTGTATCGGGATGAACGAGGTTCCATTTTAGAGTGTCATTCAGAGGTGTGTGTGCTTTTTGTCTGTAAGCTGGAGATAAGGTCAAGAGGTAGCCATAGAGCCAGCTGAAAACCACATGTCCGGTCCTTAATGCCCAAGCATTACGCATCCGCGGGGCAAAGCGTGAGAAAAAGACAGATGAAGGGGACCTGGCAGATCTGGGAAATCATGCTCAGTTCCAACGCAATAAGTGGGACATTAGGCTGTCATTTTGGCTCAAACAGAGTGGCCATTCTGGCTCGGTTTGTGCACATCTGCAGCGAGGAGAGCATTCGTGCATGAACAGAGGAGCTAATGGAGTCACTGAAGGGTTCGAATGCCCTCTTATGACACCATATTCTCTGCAGCAACAGGACTGATGTGATGATCGTTCACCCGGCCAGAAAGCCAAACGAGTCTCTGGGCTCAAGCGCGGGGGGCCCTGCAGGTGTTGACGCGACCCAGCGGGACTCCCGCTCACCTGTGTGGCCACTGCGACAGCTGCTGCAGGGAAAAAAAAGCTGCTGGAGCACCCCATCAACACTTTCTATATACGCTTGAGTGTGTGTTTTCCTGTGTTTATTTTTCAGTCGCGACTAACTTGCCTGCTGGGGGTTGGAGTAATTACAAGTCCGGCTTAGCCTAGTCATTAGAATTTATTTATTATCCATCAGAAGAGGGAGAATATAATTAGAAATCACAAGGATACAAACATGCAATTACTATTCGAATACATGTCTCCTCGACAGAGGCCAGAGAAGCCTTATTAATAATTCAGAACAGCTTCCTCTAAGAGCCCAGTGGTACAACAACTGACAAGCTGTGTCTGCTCGGCTCCTAATGAGGATTAAGAGCAGTGAGACACTAGGATGTGTCTCTCATGACAAGGAATGACCGGTCAACTGTGCCAGGTCCAAAATGCAAATAGGTGCAGATACAAGCTACACATGCACAAGAAAAAATCTAGCATCTGAATCAGATGATAAAAGATATTTATTTCATAGTAATTGAAGGTGCAATAGGTAATTGTCATCAGAAACATTTTGTGATATGCTAGTCGAAAGTCACTTCACATCCCAATGGCAATCTAAATGCATTTATACGTAATTATATATTCTGTGGAAGGCGTGGGACCAAGAAATGCAACCAACCCCAACTTTTAAATGGTAATATAAATATAAATGTAGTAGGCCTGTAATACATTGGTTTACATACAATCATATTTCAATTAAACAGACACTTTTCATTATATAAATATATGGACAATAATGACCAGTTGTAATAGGGGGAAAAAAAATATATAGTAAATTATGAATACCAACCTTATAGAGTAATTTTGACTATCAGCTAAATGACAAATACATGCCTACAATCCCTTAGTGACTAAGGGTGTACTCACATTAGGCATTTTGAACCATGCCCGAGTGCGTTTGACCACTAAAGCGCGTTTCGTTTGACTAGTGTGAGTGCTCCGAGCTGTGCCCATGTGCGGTACGTTTAGCCGTCCCTGGCCCGCTTGGAAGAGGTGTGCCAGAGCACGGTTCAGCTGGACTCGGGGGCGGTTGGAGCACGGAACAGGACGCGCAACGTCACATGTTTGCGATGCTCCAAAACCAACATTGTGGGGAAAGGGTCGCTTCGGTCTATGGCAAAGGTGCAATGTTTGTTTAACAATAGGCTGTAAGAGGACTGTGAGCCACCACGGACCGAGCGACTCTTACAATCCTCAAAGTAAACAGAGCGATGGACTCCATTACGTTCGCGCCGCTCTTCCTGTTTATCCTGAAACTGTTGCACCGTAATGACGCAAGCGTGCTCAGGCATGAATGCTGAAACCCTGTGTGAGTGCAGGCCAGAGGGGGAGTGGGGAGGGGGGACAATCCTACTCGGTTCACAGCAACCATGCCTAGTGTGAGCACACCCTAAAAGACTCCCTGATATCAGTAATACTGTGTTCAGTAACTGCATTCCTAATTGATAATGTGATAAACAGATTCATCACAATAATTGAAAACCCTGCGGGGAGAATCAGGTCATTTGAATTTGTATAGACTGCTCATAGACTGCTCCTTCCATTTTCTTGCCCTTTTTATTATTCTTTGGGCTGGTGATAAACCTACTCATCTCTACCCTGATACGGACTACTGTGTCCAAGGATAAACAGAACAACAACAGACATGAAAAAAAACCTTTAAAGCTTTACCATTCAACAATCCGACAGCAGATTTGCAGAATCATCACACGGATTTGCAACTCTCTATAGCGCAATTTCCACAATTGCTGCTCATTGACTTAGCAGTGGTTGCACAATCTCTCTTTCCAGTTGTGAGTGATTTTTATCAATTATTTCTTTTAAAAGCCAACTGAAATTAAGATGCAAAAGGCATGTTTAATTTTTTTTTACACAAAAAATGATTGTCCATATTTAGAGCTCAACAATGTCTACAATTGTCAGCTAACCCAGTCACCATCACTGATTACATAATGTGTTAGTACTGTCAAAATTGCAGGTTCATTTATTTTCCAGTTTAACCACCTAACAAGTAAGGGATAATATACAGCTAGCAGGTTGTTATCGCAGAATAAAGCCTGGCAGGCTTATGTTGTATAAGACTGAAGGGCTTTATTCTGCAAAAATAACATTACTTTATTCTGCAATACACTGCTTCTTGCCCCAAAAGCAAATAATAAAACAATAAATAAATAATACAATACAATAATAAAACAATTTCTTTTAACCTGAGAGTCGGTCGCATTATCTTCTATCCATTACTGAAATCCGCTGCTTTTGCTTTTCCCACACATGTTGAATTTAATGTTAAAGTCCTCCATTTTAAACTGTGGTCAGGGGCGGATTTAGTGAATTTTTGGGCCTCAGGTAAATATAGGAATGGGGACCTACATTTGCACACATTTACTTCAGTCAACCTCGAGGTTCCTTTTTTTGTTGTTGTCAAAGTTGCTGCTGCACAATGGTGCCCCATAGTTAGGTCCAGTGTTTGTACATTTTTCATGTACATAGTATTATGGGATTCTGTCATTAACATATACATTTATTCATTTAGTAGACATTATTTTATGTTGTAGACCGTGGAATAGCAATTGATTTACAGTTGAGATACAGGAAGTAGAAGTAGTAAATTATTATATTGCATATTATATTTACTGACACAAACCTGTTTAGGTTACACATAGCATGTGTCCACATACTGTATTCTGATGCAGCTAAATTCTCAATAAATGTATTTATCTTAGTGTTTCCGTTGTCATAAAATGGGATGAATATGAAAGTGACATCACAGTGATAAAATCAAACAGGCATAAGATAATGACAACAGCGGTGCTTTCATATGAAATTAGGCCCAATTAGTGCAATTTGTACTTCGTTTAGTACTGAGATGTAAATTTGTAGACACTCCCTAAAGCAGCATTGGCAAATATCAAATCTAAAACTTACTTTACCGTGCTCTGTTAACACCACTGCGTTTTCGTTTTAAAACGGCTCTTAGAATAAAAACGATTCTCGTTTACACTGGCGTTAAACCTTCCCTGCAGTTTTCAAACTAAAACAGGGTCTGCAGAGTTTTCAAAAGTGTCTGTTTTTGAGGATGGAAAACGCCGGGATAGGCGTTTTTAAAACCAAAACACACCTAGTAAAAACGGGAAGAGACGCCTTAGAGAAGCAACATATCTGAGTTTTTCGCTGAATGGAGCAGACGCAGAGAGAGGTGCACAGCAGGAAAGATCAAGAGACCGCTCGTGCGCCAGTCAACTTCAGATACATAATATTTTTGTTTTCTACAAGCAGGACACACACGTCGCATGTTTAACTCCGACACACAGCCGGTCCTGGTTATAAACACCGCAAACATTTGCATTCCTGTGCTTAATGCGCATCTTGTGAAAAGCATTTTGGGGGCCCAAGGCAGTTGCCTACCTTAGCCTAATGAGTAAGTCCATCCCTGCCCCTGGTTAAGCATTTTTAAGCCACAGGATGGCGCCAAACTGTCAACGACAGCGGAGAGATATAATTACTAATGGTCAAGATGATGCATAGTAACCGGATGAGCTTGTGTTATCAGTTTTACCAGTTGTTATCTGGGAATAACAAACCTTGGAATGTGGCGACTGTCCAATCAGAATCGAGTATTCCATGAAGCCGTGTAATAAAAATATTTAATGCAGTTAACGGAGGGCCAGAGCTTACTAATATATTTTTTCTAGACACACATTGCATGTATTTAGAAGAAGAAACATGAAACTTTTCAGATGCATGCTTAATTTCACCTAAACCCACTGTTAGAAGAGATTTAAAAGAAAGTTTTTGTAGCTTTCATTTAGAATTTATTGTTTGATAACGTCACTCAATATCTTTATATTTCCTACTTGCTAAAGGGCACAGGTAGGTAAATATAACATTTATTATATTGGATTTAAGTGAAGATCCCTTAAATTAGAAGTTGTTCTTTTTGAAAGTCTAGTAAATATTAATATTGAAAGCTCTTAATTATATAAAGTAATGTTAGCATAGTCAACATTACATATAGTCAATGGGCGGCTGACACACGAGACCTACAGGCTGGTAGCCTTTTTAAAGGCTTGAGCAATCCAGCCTTTGCTGAGCGTCTCCTCTGGGGCACCCCAGGAGGCTTAGATGTCGTCCGCAGCATCATAGGGAGAGTCAGGCGGCGAAGCTGACTCCAGTGCAGGACAGTGGCCCTCCGCGGTCACTGCCCCGTCCCAGGCGGACGCTGAGCTCTCGGCTATGCTTCTCCGAGCCGCCGAGGGGATCGGATTGGAGGTACCGCGTGTGCCCCTGCCCGATTCATTAAGACTGGATGATTGGTATCTGGGTTCCCGGCGCGCGACCCCATCGCGGTCCCCCCCAGTGCCTTTCTTCCCAGAGGTCCATGAGGAGCTGACCAGGTCGTGGCAGGCCCCGTACTCCTCACGCCTGGCCCCCAGCTCTTCTCCCCTCTCCACCCTCGAAGGAGGAGCAGCCAGGGGGTGCGTGTCGATCCCTCAGGTCGACTGTGCTGTGGCGGTGCATCTCTGCCCGTGCAACGTCGCTGCCTGGTGACTCTCCTGCTGACACACCTTCGTAACCTTAGACGTTACCTCTACATTGATTGGAAGTTATTGTTATTAGTGATTAGTATTTCTAAACCCCATACATACAAACCAATGATGCAATGAATGATCCTGTAATAAAAATAAAATCATAAAAGCATATGACAGCTGTAATATTAAATTCTAACTGTGAATTTTTACTTTAATTTTTATTGTATTAACACATTTAGCTTCTTCCATATATTTTTTGACAATTTATGCATATATATGTGTATATATTAAACACATGCATATGGCAAATTATATACTACACGCGAAATGTCCCTAGAATATGACAGATCTCACAGAAATATGTGTCATGAGCAATTGTGTCATTGTGACAGTCCTAGATGCTGGGAAAAGCTTTAAAAAAAAAAACCTATCAGTAAAAAAATAAATAAATCTGGTTGTCAATTATTTTGAACGTTTGGTTTGCTGACATGAAGGCTGACATTCTGTTGTGAAGCTGTGCAAGTAAATTTTCATTGTGAATTTAAATAAAAAATGTTATTAACTGATTTTGACACATGAGTTTAAGAATGAACATAGTCGAACTAAGCAACTAAGTCCAATTATTTTCTGCATTGTTTCCCCTTAGGCATAGAGTTTCCATCACCAGAAAGCTTTCAGAATGTTCACCAGTAGTCACGTAGACCTGGTTTGATCTCAAGGACACCACAGTTAGAAGGTATTGAGCCACATTAGCCTGTTCTCTGTTAAATATTGACTTTGATCCTGCACCACAAGGCTTGAGGGGAAAGAGAGAGCGAGCCAGTCAAACACAGCAGATCTCTGGATCACACACCAGCACTCATCTGTCGGCTGGGCTGCTGATAGACGTGGCCTCTAATAATGTAACATCTATAAAAACCCAGCATGTGGACTTCTGCCATATACTGATAGACCCCGGTGGGGCTGGAATGAAGGAGAGAGAGAAAAAGGGGAAATTTTTGCAATAAAAGCACCAGCTTTTGTTAAAAAAAAAAAAATCACATTTCTAGCTAAGTGCTAGTCTAGCCTGCGAGTGTATTTACAATATCAAAGCCGCTGAGGTCAGGGAAACGTTCTGTCCTCCAGATAAAGTGAAGAGGTCACCTACTCTGGAAAGTTTTTACGCCTCCTCAACCCTAGTCTTTGAAACACACACAAGCCCAAAGAGCGAGATCTCTCAAAACGGCGTTTTCATGATAACCCTCCAGTTCACCTTCGTGTTCGGAAAAAAAAACACATCTGAGGAACATTGACAAGATGCCTGCCAATCGTCTTGGCAGCTGCCGAGATTATTTCCATAAGTTCTAATTGAACTGTTGGGGCAACAACAGTCTGCAAAACTCTCAGAAATGGAGCCAAGATGTATTTAGTGAGTGAAGCCTATGGCAGAGACCCCCGAGAAAACAGCCAGTAACAACAAAATGCTAACACCCACAGCAGAGCGGTAATAGACTTGTTTAGATAATACACCAGTCCACCGAGGGATTAGCAAAGTGCCAGCAATACTATTATGTGAACATAATCCTAAATGCAGAGTGCAACCTGAATGGAATACACAAAACACAAAGGTGTCCAGAAGTCCGAGACCACACTGTAAACAAAATGTTTAAAATCTGGGAAATAACGCTTTAGGATTTAAAAAGAGAAAATACAATATTACAATGATTTTTCTTTTTTTTAATGGAGTAAAAAACCCAATCCAAATGAAACAAATGTACTTTTAACTATATATAGTAACTATATCTGTGTCAATATTAGCTGGACAATGCCTTATTCGAAGGTTTCTGAAGGAAAAAAAAGTTTAAATGACCTAAAGTTTAAAGCCTCGAAATGATAGAACAATAGATTGATAGAACGATAAAAAGATTTTACATTTTGGCCAACCTTGCAATGAAGGCCTGGGGGAATCTTACAGTAAAATGATGTTAAAAATATCTATTAAGCTAAATAAAATCTGTGACATCAGAAGAAAAGAGAACAACATCCAACATGGGTTCCTCTGTGTATTGAGGTGAGTTTGACAGCAATGTGGAAAAGAAGGATGTGTTGTTTGTGAACTCGCGAGATGAGTGTTGCTTGGGGAATGACAACTTGATGATGTGGCCTTGCTCGCTGACATTGTGAAGGAAAAGCAATAAAACTAGTGTTGGCCCAAAGACAATGCCCACGTTCAGACACACACACACACAACTTACATGTTAAAATGTGTCACAGCCAGACAGATCGGTTGTTCGACAGATATGGTCTGGGTGGATATTGGTCTCACACCTTCACTACAAACAAGAGTGTTGGAATGTTCAGTCCCACAAGTCTTCGAGAACATCTTACTGATGCCAACGAACTCAATAGCAATCAATATGCTGGACATGCCTCAATAAAAATGATTGATATTCTACCAGAAAAGAGATATGGAAGGCCACGAAAGTCTGATTTATATGACTGAAATAATTTAAGAGGAGATGAGGTCGTTTCATGTTATGCTACACGAGAAGATGACATGCCATATAACACTTGAGAAGTGTAGTCAATGACATATATACTGCCGAACCTTACAGAATGCGATAATACGTTCCCTCTGTTGCCAAAAAGAGAGCCACCTAAAAAACATAAATCACCTAGTACAACACAGACTTCGACATGTCTATATTTCGGGGTTAAATATTCTAAAACAAACATTTTGAGTAAAAAAAATTAAAATAAAAAGAGGTTTGTATACTTCTGTTGTGACCGCAGGGTGTGTGATATTTTGCATTACTCTGGTGATTTAGGAAAAAAAGCTTTGCAAAAAGAAGATAAAATTGGGCTTTGGTGCTGGTAATCTCTTTTCCAGGTTTTGTCGAGCATCCCAGGGGGGGCTGCACACATATTCCCGTATAAAGTTTCTTTACCTGGGTTGGTGTGGAGACATGGGAAACTTTCACAAAGAAGCCTAGGACACGCTGCCAGTAAAAGAAGCTGCATTTGCATTTGGCAAGAACCAAGCAGTCAGCTCAGTATCCCTGTCCAATCTCTTCTCCTCACTCGGTTCAGGAAGGTTTAGCGTTGGCCTAGGCTCCACACTCGTACTGGTCTCAGCTCAATGGCTGTTCCAGAAACATACGAGTGGGTACACCAGCTTCCTGTAATCCTTGAACAAATGACCTTGACTTCAAGGCAAAGCAGCGTAAAGGGGAAGGTGTGAAAGCCTGCCCAAAAGGTGCACTGACTAGCATAGTGTCACACGAAGGCCTTAAGAATATAGTGCTATCCAATGAATGTTAATGAGCGTGCCACGCACTCAAGGTTACAATGTCCACTGAGAAAAGAATTACATACTCGCAGAACAAGACGTGCTGATTTTACATAAGAGACACTGTGAGGACAGCCAAAATTCAGCGAGGTGCGATTGAAGAGTTCAAAAGCGCCCGGATACATTTAGGCCCATGGATGAATGAAGTGCTTCATAATGTAGAGCAGAGATAGCTGTTGTAGTTCATGTGCGCTAACATTCAAAAAAATAAATAAATAAAAGTTTTGAAAGAAGTCTTTAACGCACACCGAGCTGAGCCAAAAATACAGTGATATTGTGAAATAGTACACTTAAAAACACGCTTTCCTCGTTTTTCACATGCATTTTGTTTCTGGTTAGGCAAATTCTCCATTACACCAGTCTTTATTGTTACATGATTCTTTACAAGTCATTTTATTATAAAGCTCACAAGACTTATGCTGTCCCTCAGAAGCAATCTAAAATTCTTTACTGCTGAATAAATGCATTATTTCTTTCTACACATTCTTACAGACTTCTTTCTATTTGAACCTATCAACAGACACTTCTATAGATAAAACCTCTCTTACAAAAAATATGGGGGGGGGGGTTGGGGGGGGGGGTGTGATTGTTTACATTGTGCACAATATTCTGCTGCATCCTGACCGTGATAAAGTACATGCCGACATCAAATGCTTTCTTCCCACAAATATCACCATTGCTTTTGAATAGCGTTTGAAGAGCTGGTTTCAGACAGGAAAACCTTTTAAAAGACCCTCTCTGCTGTACTGCATAAGAACAGCGTGAGACCAGACAGCTTTAAAAGACGGCTGCTGGTGGGGGTCAGCATCTAAACCTCTTATTAACAATACTCAGGCCCAGCAGAGCCTTTCCACACAAAATCACTTCCACTTCAGGAGTGCTTTGCACATTTGAAGGACAACATGCATCGGAAATGCTGAAAGCAACGTTTTCTTTTCTTTCTTTTTTTTGAAAAATTAACAGTGACTGTTTTTGAGGTTTTGCTGGAGTATTTGTCTAATAAGTCAACAATGACTCTTTAGACAGTATTTCATTAACCTATCATATCAAAATAAGTCTACTTTGAATATGTAAAAAAGTACAGTTCTGCCTTATGGACCGAATCACGGAACCCAGTCATAAAAATGCAATGTATAACATCGAATGTCATAGAATTTGCCTAGGGTGACCATACGTGCCATTTTCTCCGGACGCGTCCTGGCCAGGATTTCTTTAAAGATATAGTTTTGTCTCGGT
>JAUMHP010000040.1:19046785-19067133 GCA_032361065.1 Enteromius trimaculatus
TGTATTTATTTATTAGGTATTAGTTTGCATTATTTTCAGGTATGGTACCATGTGTTCATCAGTTTACACTGTAATGACACTTGAAAACTCGTACCATGCTACAAATCACTCTGTTAAATGACACAGTGGATGAGAATAGTTCCTATTCTTATTGGAGCACCATAAGATGATTATCTTGACATTTACTAAAACTGTCAGTAACATTTTAGTTGGAAGGATAGAATTTAATCAATTTAGTTCAAAATCAGTAACATTTTTGGTTTGTATTGTTTGGTAACCATTTTATAAAAGCAGTAAGATATAGTCATGCTGTATTGTCAATAAATCACAGCAGGCATTCCAGAGACCTATACAAAATACACCATGACTTCTTTGGAACCTTACTTACGTATATCATAGATATAATACCTGCTGTCTGCGAGCAGCAACATAGTTGAGCTTGACCATCTCTTTCCCGAACTCCTTAAAGCGATTGGCCAAGTCCTGCTCATTGGTGGCATTCTTGACAGCTTCTAGAGCTTCTTCCACCTGTGAAATCAACACACACACACACACACATGAAAAGCATCCAACTGTTTAAACAACACCCATAAAGGTACTGTAGAAGAAAGGTAGTAGAAAAGTTCCATAAAGCACTTTAACCGATGTGGTTGAGTGACATTTAACTTTTGTAGTGTTTATTATTGGTTCTCCAGGGGCACGTATAATTCTGACAGTTTTCACTCTCCATAATGAGACTAGCAAAAGAACAAAAAGATGCTTTGTCCCTTGTGGGACATCTAAAAGTTTCTCAGCCTCACCCTACACTCTAAAAGCTTTCCTTTCGAAACCATTAAGTTTCACAGATCTTACTTCTCACATTTGTTTAGTGATTACATAACAGAGAGGCCCCTGGTAAACAAAAAAGGGTTTTAAATCCCTTAACTTAAAAAAATAATTAAATAAAAAATAAGAAGAAATGTGTTTGTTGCCTTAGTGCCAGTGGGGAACAAAAATGGAAAGAAAATAGAATAGTGCAACTTGAAGAAAAGGATTATGGGTGTGAAAATTAGGGTACAAGAGCAAAAAGCCTACATTCTGCCACTCTGAAAACAGCATTAATATAAATGCAAAATATGGAGCCTAATTGATGACCGGAAGCAAGTGAATGAAGAATTTGAGAATGTTATTTTTGCATTTTAATAGTCGGTTGCGAAATTCTGCCAGGAGGTTGTTGCTTCAGCAATATGTGCTGTGCAAATAAACAGCAGGATTCCAGATAAAGACAGTTTCATCGCACTACAATGAATATAACTTCCTATGCCCTTGAAATGGGTCTCCTCTTATAGCGAAACGACTGAGAGGGAGGTACGGCATGTTCTGACCCGGTGGACAGTGACCAGCTGTGAAGACCAGTTGCAAAAATAAAGCGTTGAACACTCAATCAAAAAAAAAAAAAACAGCAAAAATGTGATTGATTAATGTATATAAAAGTGTAAATATTTAGAAGCAATAATGTTTGAAGTGGCTAGTTGAGAGTAAGAAGGATTTATGACATGGTAAACAAATGTTAAAAGACAAAATAAACTGTAATTAATTTCTCAAATGAACTGCAACTGTGAAAAAAATTCCAATGAGAAATGAATAAGAAGCGAACATACGATCTTGAGGTGAGCCAGGAGCCTCATGACGTCGGCCATGTCAGCCAGGATGAGGAGGCGAGTGACGGCAGAGAGGAGGGCACGGGCGGCACGGACCATGGTGCCACGTTTCACTGAGGAGCAGGGGTCATCAGCAAACTCCGAGGAGGCCACGCGCATCGTCTCACCTTCGCAGAGAGACAAAACAAGCAAGACAAAAGCAAACAACATATGTTTAGAGTACCACCACACAGCAAATCCCTTGTGCGTGTCTAGCATTTTAATTCGGAACTTACTAAAGCTGCATGGACATGTCAATAGTTTATTAATAGCTGTGCATCTGTTTACCAGTGAAATAAACTGCGAGTACAGGCAAGTTTGCCAAGTGTTCATTAGTAAAACAGCAAACTTCAGAAAATCCAGTGTGCAGGCGGTTGCTGGTGTCTAGAAAACAATGTGCCAGTTTTATGTCAAACCCTCACTGGAATACAGGCCATTTTCCAATTCTTTAACCAACTTTTTACCACAAAAGTAGAAATCAATATGCAGAATATAAAGTCAAGAATCAAAAAGCCATTTGTAAATTGGCACAGGAGTGATGTAAGCAGCTTCTTAATATCCTTCCGTTGTGATTGACGGTCTCCGATGACCATGCAACTCTTGAACATTAATGTATTCAAAAGTAGCACTTCCCATGTATTTATGTGTTATACTTACAGTAGGAGAAAAAAAAAAGCCTGGTTCAGACTGTCAGAATGTTACCATGGCATGCTTGCTGAAGTAAAAATGAACAATTTGTCTCGAGGTTCATTGACAGCATCTATGAATGACCCTACAGTAAGTGGACTCCCACCTTCCATCTGAACAGTAGCCGCAAGCGGGACAGAGCTGATTAATGAAAGCTTAGAAAAAGCCCGAGTGAGACATTAGCAAATGTCATTGAATCTGAGAGTGATATACAGAGAAGAAAGACTGTGGCAACTGACTTCCCAGCATCTAGGGAAAGAGAGAATATTTGTTTTTAAGCCTGTACTGGCTGTGTGGGTGAACACTTGCGTGCACACAATAAATATGGCTGTACTTTAAAGTATGTGCGTGTTCTGCTGTTTCTCTCACACAGAACCGAAACGACAGAATGCCAGCTATTCTTAACAGAGCCTCGCTGCTGCCCCTCCACTTCCAGGGGAAATGTCAGCACTGTCCTCTGGCTCTGTGCATTGTTGTGGCAGCTCTACCTTCACAGACTACCACAGAAGGTTATAATCTTATTTCCATTATAGATCTTTTTTTATCCCCAATATAACTTAACCAAGTCAAAAGAACCGACACAAATTCTCATCCAAACAATCCCTATTTTTGCAATGATGTTTGGTCATGCAAGAATAGCATAGAAATCAAAAGCTAAAAACCTGCTTTCAAAGCATTGTAATATCACATCCAGTGACCTAGAATAAATGAAAGTGAGTGTTAGAGATAACCAAATCAATATTTAATGAGTACGATGCTTATTTCTCCAGAGAAACTAATTTAAAAGTAAAAAAAAAGCATTTATACATTAAACTAAATTCCTTCACCTCACTCTGTCAGAAATAATTTCTACGAACTACTGAGCAGATAGGACTGTGTGGTATCAAGGGCAGAGAATTCATCTACGCTGACTTAAATAAACCAGATGGAGTCATCTTTGTAGACACAATGTTGACAGCCTGCCTACTTCCAGATGCTGCCTGATAAGAGAGAATTTAAAGGTTTAAGACACACACTCCCACACATGCCTGCACTCTCTAAAGAGAGGTACTGTGGGTCACTAAAGTCTGGCATTTTTGACGTGAGAGAATGCGGAAAAGGTCAATGTTTTCTTATTTTTTATATGAACAATAATTTGATTTGTTAAATGAAGAGAAACTTTGTTAGTTTTGTTTGTTAGCAACAGTGGAAAATTATCATTTCATATGTTTGTTGTACCTGCTTGTTTGGTCTTTAATTCAGGTGAACGTGATTTCACAAAGTACAAGATGAATCTGGATCAACATTCTAATCTAGATTAATCTAGATTAAAATGGTTAATTTGAATTCTGCCAAAGGCATTCAGAATATGTGCGCTACCCAAATAATGACTAAAAGTAAAGCCCTATTCAGACGGGACTAGTTTTACAGGGGGTCGTTAGAGAATGTTTTGTTTCACAGATGTACTTGTTGATTTTAATCCCATCCGAATCTGCCATGTCTCTGTTTTTCTCTCACAACCTCTGTGATAATTCTAGAGTCCGAATGTGATGTCTGTGGTATTATTTTTCACAACGCGTTTCCTTGTGTGTTTTGGCCAACGCGATATGCTGTAGATGCTCTTACCGCACACAAGTTTAATATATTTTGATATAAAAAAGAAATAAATAAATACTAATAAAGAGACAGATCACGTAAACTGTTAAGACTATCAGTATCAGGTAAGATTACTCGCGTTCGTTTCTGCACTCGGTTACATATGCTTTGATTATCAAAATTAAACGTCGGTTTACTACAAATAAAAATCATAATAGCTGAACTAAAGTAACCACACATTAACATGGTTTTGCTGTACTAGTTATTTAGCTTCACCATGGTATTTGTGATTATACTCAATCTGAATGACTATAGCAGTGCACGCATACAGAGCGCGTGATCTCTGTGATAACCAACCTCTGTAATAAACCTCCTGTCCAAAATGGTACAGTAGATGAATATCACTGATGACAGGTGATAAGAATTGAAGCTCACACGTAGTTTAGAAAACTAGTCCTTTCCGAATAGGGCTACAGTGCAATAAAGTCATCATAGCTTGCATAGTATAGACCCAGGTCCCAACACAACTTTGTGAATAGATTAACGGCGGTATTTTATCGCAGCACGTTAACGCTGATAACGGCCTACCGCTAATACTTACATAAAACATGATTCATGAGGTTGAGCCAGTTAAGCATTTGAGGTTAAAAAGTTTACACTGCAATTTGAACCTTCAACCCACTGACCAAACAATATCTGTTTTAGGCTTATGATCACGGTTAAGTGCTTCGATACCCTTGTTAATCAGCTATCACTTCCCACTGATTTTAGGGATACATTTAAGGTAGGGTTATGTTTAGGAGTAGGGACTTATGGACAGTAATGTTGATCCAGGATCATGTCTTACTTGGCAAAATCACGGCGACCACTCACCCCCATGTCATCCAAGAAGCTCATGGGTTTCTTTCTTCAGTCGAAAAGAAAATATACATATATACAGAAAAAATGTGATTCATGAGGTTGAGCCAGTGGAAGTTAAGCACTAGACTAGAGGTTAAAAAGTATACACTGCAATTTAAACTAAAAATTTTTATTTATTTTTTTTTTTACAAATTTCTTTTTTGACTGACGAAAAGAAAGACATTAATATACTGGATGACATAAGGGAGAGTAAATTATCAGGAAATTATTTTTTTTTATTCTGGAAGTGATCTAATCCTTTAACCGTTTTTTGTTTGAAGTTATTTTTCATGGTCATTAAGTAAATCAATCAACTGTGGGACACAAGTGACAGTTAGATCAAAAAGACTGAAGACTTCTTTCACACTGAGTAACAGACGGTCAGCCTTGGGAATGGTAAGTCACTCAGACCATTATGTCCAACCTGTGTTCATTAACCTCATCCCAGTTAAAGGTCAGCTTGCTAATGGTCCACGCAGAGTATTTTAACACACTTCATTCAGCCCCTGCAGCCGGGCCTTGGCTCAGTCTCCATCTGTCAGTGCTGCAGTCCCTTCGCTGCAGTACCTGGGAACGCTTGTGTATTTTCTCCAAATATTACTCTAAAACTTATCGCACTGCGGACCTGAGGAAAAACATATAGTACCTTACGTAAGGTTTTTAAGATGTGCTCTTACCAAGGTTGGAAAAAAATGTAGTATGATATCATAATTATATATTTCCATTACTTTTACAGGCCTGGAAATTCTTACTTTAAAATGTACTGTCAAAAAAATTGTTGTATGGTCCTCACACACTGATTTTCTTCTTTGTTTTCCTCTCAATAACTTAATATTTCAAGTTCCAGAAAGAGACAGAGAATCACCCCAGACTCCAGTTAATATTATATTAGCAAGTAATTTAATCCACCATCAAACCATACAAATTAAATAAAGATTTCACATTCATTGCCTCATCAAAGAGTTCTCAAAACAAACCACAAAAAGAGAAAACAGATTATTATTAATAAGATACAATGACAGCTAATACATTTCAGCTTTTTAGGGTTTAAAGGTGTCTTTTTTCTCGTCTCCGCAACCATAATTGCTCTTCGGCTGTGTTTATGGGATAATGAATGCTCTGTGAAACACCATCAATAACTGTTTGCCATTTTCATAGAGGTAATTTGGCTGAGCAAACACTAACTTCAGTCCAAACCAATGAGCATGCAAGTGCTGGAAAGGGACACAGTGTGTATGGGAACGATCATAAAAGAAAATAAAGGAGAGAAAACTTGGTAAGAGAGAAAGTGAGAAAGAAAGAGAGAACGGGAGAGAGAGTGTAATGTGCTGCCATATAAGGGTTATACATAATAGGCAGGACTTATAGGTGAAAAGGAAAAGAAAACTTTAGCTTAGCTGTCTGCAAACTGCAGCAAAGGCTAAAAGCCCACAGCCCTCAGCAAATTGGCACACTAATGTCTTTTAGGGTCAGATAATGTGACAGATAATGTGTCTTATTGGTTATCACATGACCCTAAAAGTCTTCACTTCACCTCAAGCTGCCAAACATTACTAATAGACAGAGGTTGGTCCACTATGCCACACACTGGTGTTAAAAAATAAAACCCTATATGTTTGCTTGATGGGAACAAATAAGCTGCAGATTTTGTTTGGGAAAGTACCTAAGGGTGATAACAGGCTGCTTACCTTGCTTGCGAACGTCCTCTACAGCTGCGATAAGCTCCTCCTTCAGGTCCTGGCTGTCCTTAGCAATCTGCTCGCCCTTTTCTAGAAAGTTCTGTGTCGCCTGCTCAACGGACACAGCCAGCACGTGAGCTTTCTTGGAGCGTCCCTTTTTCTTACTGGATGGACCTTTGTTACTGGTGTTGACCAAGGTGGTCACCTGTGTATGAGAAGAGCCATAGATGAAGATGGATTGTGCAAAAGACTTGTTTTCATCACATTTTCACTGAGCAGACTATCTAAAGCAAATCTGGCAACGTAGGTCATTTAACACATTTAATGAAAATGAACAAGAGATGAACACAAGCATGACTGAGCCGAATTTTGTTTATTTCTAAACCAGTGGGTCGGAAAACTGCTGGGCTTGTTTGTTGCTTTCAGAATTGTGAACAGGTAAGGGGCCGCTCACAACAATCAGAGACATCCATCTATAGTATAAACACATTAAAAAATGCAGTCAATTGCAAGAACGTGCCTATGTGCACAAACCCCAACCTCCTTCGACAGGAGACATCATCAACTTAAAACAAGACACGTTCATTTATTTATTTAAAAAAGAAAAAATAGCAATAACAATCTTCTTAAAATTAGTTAAAAATGTGTAATTTAATTTAATTTAATTTAATTTAATTTAATTTATGCTAACATCGTCCAACTTGTTTTAAGCGCACATATTAGTTTAACACAGCACCACCTGATCAAATTTCCTTTTGAATGCATTTAGACAGGGTAAAATAACACAGCCTATCTACTTTGACAGAAGAGATTATTTTCACTGCAGACATTTCAGATCTACACATTCCTAATAAAGACTGCGCTGTTAAGAAACATTATGTGATGTATAGTGACTCATTCAATAGTCAAGCTTTACGCTCTCAAAGGGCCTATAAAACAGTTTTCTGCTGCAGGAGTCTGCCGGGACCGTTCTCCCAGGGTAATGTATTTTTTTTAAAGACACCCACGCTAAGTAATTACCATAGTACAACAAAGGACTAACTCGAGTTCTTTGTCCAAACTCGGCCTATATAGCTGATAAAGCTTAAGACCCCATTTGCCTTAACATTCATCACAGTTATTCCCAAAGCTGATGCACAGAATAACACTGCATTACATTAAGAGTAGTTTAATCAAAACAAAGCATGGCTGACTTTTAAAAAAGAACATAGAAAGTGATCTTAAGTAAATTCAGCAAAAACTGGATTAATGAAAATGAAGAACATGACATTGAGATAAAGATTGAAATGATTTTGCATGGAAAAGTTAATGCTAGGCATAACAGTTAATACTGCCAACAAATGTTGCATTACGCTTCATTACAGAAATGAGAGAAATGGCATTCAATCTTGCACTCTCCACTTAACAGAGTTCAGAAAGTTCAGATGATGCATTAGGGATGAATGTACAGTCAAGGCTATCATTATCAGAAAGCAAACTTCAGCAAGGCCTTGGCGTGAAGAAAAGATTAAAAGATTCTGGTAAGACACTATGACAGCTACGTTGGGATTCGGTTGCCTCAGACTATAAAATTAAATGACTGCATAACGCTGCTATTGACAAATTAGAATCAAGTATTTCACAAGGTTGCCTATGAAAATACCTTGGTACATTAACATTATAATGTACGTGACGTCTCCATTCCCTTCTTCAGGGAATGAGGGTTACAATACGTAACCGAGGCGTTTTGAATGAATCAAGTGAGCCAATGATTCATAGACCAATTCATAAAGAGAGTCACTTGCTTCATTTATGTATTAGTCCACTGTTTAAATTAAACAGCTTAATGATTATTTATTGACTGATAGATTGATGAATAAATGAATGAATGAATCAACAAATGAGAAGTAAATCTCAAACGTATAACAAATAGCTGAGATCTGAGACAATTTAACTTCAGAAAGATTTGTTCATTAATTAAATGATTTGACTAGTCAGCTCAGAAAATCTGAACATTTCAATTAAAGCAAGACTGACAAAACAAAAACCTAACACAAAATAAATAATGTTACGATGCTTTTATAGTCTAGACAGCTCCATATAAAGTCAAAGGATTCTTCACAAATTCACTTTTTGTGCTACACAGGAAACATGTAAAAGCACAGGTTTGGAACAACTGACTGAACAGCAAATAACAAAATATTACTGGACAGATCTTCTAATTCTGCTGCATCAGATTCAAAACCTACTGAACAATCCTGTTTTACAGTAACGGAATTCAGTGCTCCAGTGAGGGACTTCCCTGACACTAGTATCACTCATAACCACACAATCAAACCCCAACGAGACTAACCTTCTCTCGAATAACACTGTCAGTGTCAATAACAGCGTCAGCAAGACAAATGGAGCACTAGCATTTATAAATGAACCCCAGATCTGGTATTCTCTGTTCTATAATAATACGAGAACAATAAAACACCACAACACTCCCACTACAGTCATTTCATAAGGACAGCAGGGAAGTTTTTAATAGGATTATGGCAACAAAAGTGTAAAAAATGGTAACAATAGAAAGACGGTCAAGATTGGATTTCTGTGTGAACACCACCTACTTGTTTGTTCTATAACGCATGGACATGAAGCCACATCTTTCGAAGTCCATGCAGGGCACTGATTTAGCGATATTGTCAATACCGACCATGAAAGCTGATCACTTCTATTTTAGTCAAGTGACTGCTTCTATTTCTCTTTTCTAATTTCTACATAATATATGTAATGCTAAGTATTGGTTGCTTTAAGGCTGTTTACTGCTTGTACCAGCTGGGGTCTATATCAAAGCATATGTGACAATGATGTAAAACAGTTTATCCTTAAAGTACCCATGAAATCAAAAGTAGTTTTGTGTGTTAGTATCAATATATTAATCTCAAAATTACATAAGACAGTGAGCAATGACAAAATTCAGGTTTAGAGGATATAAGAATTCCATGCGTTCTGCCAAAACGGATCAACATTTTTTTTTTGACGTCACTTTACTTCAGTTTCTCTATCAAACCTTCTGACCAATCAAATGCTCTCAAGAATCCAAAGGAGTAAGATCAACAGAGCTCTGGCCTGAGTAGATATAAATAAAACGCTACTGGCTATTAAAAAAAAAAAACGGCGGGGTTGCTCTATACTGTATGTCCCACCCTGCCTTCTTGTTTTAGTTGAAATAATGTCAGAATAACGCTGCACAAGGCACTGCAGGGGACCTTTAAATCAGTCCTGTCTTGTCAAGAACCATTTGCTTTTAAGATCGTTACCTTTTCCCCTCATTTTATGCTTGATATTTCATTCCATCAAAACTGTCATGTCAAAAGACCCTTTCATCACTTGAAAAAAACATCGTTTGTGCTAACGATTGATCCAAGCTGGAAAAATTCACAGAAGTTTGTTATGAGCCCCAGAAGGGAGTGACATTATTATCTTTAATAAGAAGTATTCCACTTTTTACTCATTTAATTTAATTTATTTATTTTTGTGTAAAACTTGGCCAAGTTGTAAGACATATTGATATTCACATACTCATGTAAATGTTATCACAACTGCAACTCATGCAAAGTCCATCCGACAACTCTGGTTTAATTGGAGACACACTCTACTCCAGGAGTTTTATCGGCAGACAGAGACTGGGTTTCCATGGAGACGCCCACAGTCCTGTCAAAGTCATCAACAAAAGGTCCAGGTGAAAAGTAAAACAAAAAAGTTGCAGAGCGACATATTTCACAGCTGATGTTGCAAAAGTCAAAAAGTGACCAAAAAAAGGCTAAACAAATCAAAACTACCTGATTTTGAACCTAATATACTTGTAAGCATGCTTATTTTTTGTGAACAGGAGAAGAAGAAGCTTTGTTTCTGGGGAATAAACAAATGCATATATAAAAAATATAATAGTAAATAATAGTAATTAAAATGCATTAAATAACTAAATGCATTAAATATTACAATATTTTTGTGATAATACTTTATAGATTTTTGTATTCCCTAAATCACATGGGCGCTCTCTACAACTTCACAATGGCTATAAATGATGGATAGTTTGGCTGGAAGTGCCGTGGGAAAGCTCATTATTTCCCCATGAAGATTCCTAAGACTGTGTTTCAGGTGTCCATGCCAAAATGATCATGGTTACTAACAGCAAAGGATGTCAAGTGGGAGAAAAGACTCCATCTATCAGACAAAAGTGTGAGTTCCCCCTGTGCTGGAACTTAAAAAGAAAGCTCTGTTTCTACCAGCCAAGCCACAATCCTTTCATGGTGTCAGGAAAACACAGAGGGTGGCAGTAATCCTGCATGGGGGGCCTAAAAGAAGGGGAGTCTTCTTGGGTTGAGAAGCCTAATTGAAACCCTCAACCTAAAATGATAAATGAAGCGGCACAGCCACTCCACCTACGTCTAATTTCAAGGAAGTGCTGGTGGTAATGAGGTATGCTTAATAATGATGCATGACAACAATAAAAGAATATAATATTTTTAGTGTCAGTCCATTTTCTTGAAAAAATTAAATAAATAAAAAACAGTAGGGACAAAAAACAGTGCCCACATCAATTTTCTTTGATGTGTCGAATAACAAAATGAATCAACCAGACTTTGAATAGCATATGAAAAGTAAAAAGGTATTGGCCTTTTCTATTGCACTACATGTATTAATCCACAAAGAATATTATATGATCATTACTTTCTGAATGTCACAATAGGCCTCATAAGGATAAATCATGGTAACTGTTTGGCTTAAATTTAAAAGCTCAATAGCGAACAAGGTCAAAGTTGAAACAATTGAATTGAGTTTCACATTACAATAACCGTCCTGCAACAAGAGCATTGGAACAAACTATATCAAGTAATTAAAAAATGGCTTCCTTGAAAGTGACATTAACATTTAGACAAGTATAATCAATCAGCTACAACATTTAGGATTTACTACCAACTTGTGCTAGTGCAAACCCTTTTTGGAAATTAATGACCAAAAGGTAGGAAAAATTCCTTTTTTGGGGGGCTGACCTTACTGAATTGGTCTCTTTTAGGTGCACAATATATAGGAGGAGAGTATTTTATCATAGAACTCCCATTAAACTATATCTTAACCCATTTTGTGTGTGACAGGGCTGTAGCAGTGTCTAACTTGCACTACTCTTGACAGACTGCATTGGTCACTATACTGTATGAACTGGCTATGTTTGTCATTAGATTTGGAAAAAAAAAATCAAATTTGCATGTTTTGCACCACTGCAGACAGAAAATGTGTCAAAACTACCCATGCAAAGTTAACTTGTCTTGTGCACCAGACTAGCACTATAATAGTGTTTTTAGCATCTACCAGGCATTGTCTTGAGGTGTGATGGTTCCACTTCATTTACAAGATTTAAGCTTGCATTTAGCACATTCCAATTGTTCTTTGACAGCTCAGTTAGACAACTGACCACAGAGTGATTCAGCACTGTGAGAATGTAGTCACTAATTATAGATCTCAATAGATGTCAGACAGCATGCCACACATGGCAGGGACTTTCTCCAACAGACAAAATGAGAAAAAGGAAAAAATGCTGACAGAAGAAAGGGAGGGAAGCCCTGTGGGATGAGAAGTCGAAAGGAAAGAATGGGGACACATGTGCTTGAGCTGTCCCGAGCTCCAATTTGAGAGACATCATGCCGAGCTGAAGCAGGTGGCCTGGAGAAAAGACCGACAGCTCAGTGTAAAAGCACCTGCTTAACCATGCACTGAGATCTAACGCTTAGTCAGGCTCACTTTAACCTGTGAAACCTTGCTCCCGGCCCGGCCGGAGAGACACGATGAGTTATTTCACTTCAGCAAACCAAAGAAATAAACATTCCTTTATTTAAAACAACTGCTTAGTGTAGCGGAACAGGGAACCGCTGAGGGTCTGGGCGTGATAAAACTGTCAATGGCATATTAAAGCCTCTGAGCGTGGTAAGTGACCTGAAAACTTTAAATGAGGTCCAATAAAAGCCACAGTCCATCTCAAATACATCACTAGCTACCGGTGCCGAACCTTTCCCCACGGTCCATAGCCTTCTATGGTTGTGTTTTATCAGTAATCAATAATACTAAATGTTCCACAAGTGATCTCCTCGGCACAGAGGGCCCACCAGTGAATCTAGCCACGTTTAATTAAAAGGACACCACAATACCACTCGGATTTCTGCCAGCTGTTCTCAAAGCCTACTGCTCAGGCCTAGGGACAATCTAATGCTTTAATATTAACTGAAGCTTTGACCACAATATTTTTTTTTTTTTTGTTTGTTTAACTACAGAGGAGACGGCTCAGGATTAGGTAAAATGCAATTCTTTTCAAATCCAATATGACAAAAACATCTAAAAGCCATCATCAATATCCTCTTTGCATTTGCATAGCATTGCCAAATGTACTGCAAAGGTGACACAGAAGCATTTCTGTAGTTGCATTAAGGTGTCTTTACTTAGACTGTTTAATGGTGCCTTAGAGGTGGCTTAAATGTATTAGCACTGTACAAGTGATTATGTTGATACTGAGGTGGGCTGGAAATTCACTATTGTGCCTTGAAATTATAATGCAATTAACTGTGCTTCTCTAGAATGAGGGACATCAGAGAAGTTCTCCAAAGAAAATAAACCACCTTCTAAAACAGCATTGGCCTTTGGGTTACCTACAGTAAAAAAAGTCAACAACTTATGCATTGTGCATGAAGAAACTGCAAATTTTAAGCGGAGACCATCAGGTTTGCCCACGAGGATGGAAGAGAAAGATTATCTTATCAGCCGGATTTCAACGTTGCATTTCCTTTCCACCTGTGTGTTGAGAATCCATTCTCAGATGGATTTCCATTCCAGAATTCAATTCAGAGAGAGTGAAAATGACATCGTCTGAATCACTAGCACGAGGACAACCATAAATATCATTCCTGATTGAAAAGCAGTGCGAGCGAGCGCTTCACCACTAAAACAATACAGAGCAGCTCTGACCTGAGGTGAAGGTCAAAGATACTTTCACAGAGGGAGTGGAGCCCTGCCAAAAGAGGCTGGAGAGAAAATCCTTTGTTTCTCCTCACCCACCGGATTTAGTCAGAATACGTTATCTCCTCAGAGAGAGGCAGACAAAGCGGATGCCAAGTGCAAGCAAGCACACTCATGCCATGTGCCAAGACTGCATTCAAATTAAGACATGGAGACCAACTGATGACTACAGTCACACTTTTTACCAGCTTCAATCACTTTCAATTACATTGTCCATGTTCCAAATCAAGCAACAGAAAGAACTGAAACAATATTGCATGAGCTACTATTCAGAAATTTGATGTTTGTATTTTACTTTTTTTTTTTTAAGAAATTAATACTTTTATTTAGCAGTAATGCTTTAAACTAGTCAAAAGTGACACTAATGAATTTGACATTGTTGCATGCAATCTATTTAAAACACTGTTCTTTTGAACGTTCTATTAATCAAAAAGACTTGAAAAAATGTATTAAAGGGCTGGTACGGTGCTATGACAAAATTAATACGTATTAATAAACATAGCAGTAGTGATTTACCCCCGACATCTGAGTGACTGAAGATGGAAGATTAACGTTACATTTGGTTCTGAAGGGAAACGCCCCCTTGATCAACAGAATGAGTTTATGTTCGCGAGAATCATTCATGATCCAGCCCCACCTCAAGAAGCAGTGAGTATAATGTCTTTTAATGAATTTCTTTTAATGCCTCTCCTAATAATGTGCTAATTAGCAAGTTTCACTACGGCTGAAAAAAATCCTCTGAAAGTGTCTGGAAAAGAGGGGCGGAGTCAGTGGAGCTCGTAAAGATTTAAAGGGGAAGTACACCGAACAGAGCGATTTCTAAAGAGCTGTTTTTGACAGGGGAAAATTAGTGTTTTTAAAACTATCTTTGAGAAATTTTAAAACAAACTATATTACAAACTTTCCATTAAGACCCTAAATAATCATGTTAGCTTGTGGAAAACTGGGTTTGTATGACCCCTTTAAGGTTTCCACAAAAACATTAAAGAGTTAGTTTACCCCCAAATGAAAATTCTGAATGAATTACTCACCCTCGTGTTGTTCCAAACCCATAAGACCTTCCTTCATCTTTGGAACACAAATTAAAATATTTTTGATGAAATCAGAAAGCCATCTTAGAAGAACAGTTGAGTAATTTGTGCTATTTTTCATTGAATTATGTTATTTTATTTTTTATAGAATTTCAGCTGTATTGCTGTCTATGGAGGGTCTTTGATTTTATTACAAATATCTTAATTTGTGTTCTGAAGATGAACAAATGTCTTATGGTTTGGAACGACACAAGGGTGAGTAATTAAAGACAAAATTGTCATTTTTGGGTCAACTAACCCTTAAAGCAGCACTATTGTTTTTAATATTTGTAATAATATGAATTATTAATTGAGCACCAAATCAGCATATTGTAATGCTTTCTGAAGGATAATGTGACACTGAAGACTGGAGTAATGATGCTGAAGGTTTAGCATATATGTATGAAGAGTTCATTTGCAAAATCAAATAACTCAGTTTTGAAGAATTATCAAAAACCATGTTTTTTCATTGTGCGAATGCACATTGTGCAAATTACTCTAAATAAAACTGTAAAACAATAAAAAAAAAATTATATATATATTTGTGAATGTAGTTATGTTCATGTATGTTATGTAGAGATTCGACTAGACAAGAAAAGCTGGCTTCGATATTATTAGTTGTTATCATTTTCCTTTGCAATGTAGCCTTGTTTACATAAGCAGGAAAACTGTTGCAATATGATGAACTAAACGGATGCAAGGATGCAAGTCTTCTGCATTGTCTGCAGAAGACGGTCTTAATAATCCTCGGATGACATTTTCATCCTGCGTGTTCACGCCCACATTCCTTGCCAAAGCCTTCCTCAAACAGACAGGTTGCTTGAGCATTTTTGGTTGATGCAAAGATGACCAGACAGACTCTGCAACTGCAGGAGTATTAGCGAGCGATTTGAGCTTAGACTACATAAGAAGCGCTGGCTGGCAGATGACTCAGCACGTCACACAGGCCTCGACGGAATTATGAGGCGGCGATGCCGTGGCCACACGTCAATTCCATGTTAGTCACAGTCAAGGGCTTTAAAAGAGCAAGGGCGCTCGGAAGCCTCTTACCCCTGTCGCCCGTCCTTCTTTCATGTTTGCAGCATGGCGAAGTGAGATTTCTGCCTGCTCTTCCCCCCCTCTCATGTTTTCTCACTCTGTGCTTGCCGACGGGGGCCTGGAGTTGATTCATTCATATTCAACAAGCCAAAAGCAAAAGCTTTAAAATAAACACAGCGAACTGACACGCAGCAGCGGGCGCATGGCGGAGCCGGAGAACACATTGATCCTTTTAATTTCCCTGATTGGTTTGATCGCTAGCGACTCGGAGAGGGAAGTTCTTCATGATTGCATCAATATTTTTCTCATCCCAAACACCCAGAGCTGTTGTAACTGTGATTGTGCAGCGATTTGAGAATTGGTTTTTGCAAACCATAATTAGAACATCATCCATCACAGCTGAGATCTGAAGCAAGAAGTCTTTTATTGTGGGAAAAAGTATTTTTATTTATTTATTTAGCATTAAGCAGGAAAGATTATGCAACATGCTGCAAGATTTGCTCTATAAAAAAGAGGAATTTAAATAAATTAGCTCTAAAATTATTTAAGAAAAACAAACAGTTCCCCCTTTAGCTTGATCCAGATTAGTCTGCCTTAATCTAAATTAACAAAAAGATTAGGAGAAGAAAAAATAAGGTATAATTACATCCAGAGTGTTTTCTCTGAGGAGGCAGTGCTTCCATAAAAATATACACTACCTGTTAAAGTCTGGAATAACTATGATTACATTTTGGAAAGGAGTTGCATTGCTCGCTTTTTTGTATAATTACAGTAAAACACAGTAACATTGCAATATCATTGAAACTGAATAATAATTTCCTGGTCTTTTTTTTTCTGTAAAGGCCTGCAGTGATGATATTGAATTTCTGTTAGCATCTCATCTACCAAACTCCTGCAGCAAGTGTTTGTGCAGAGGACAATGAGAGAGGAAGGTGAAAAATACATATCGAAAAAACACAGAAAATCCAAAGTCAGACATTGCAGCTTTGTTCCATTATTAAACTGAATACATAAAACACAAAGTAGTTCACTAGAAGTTCAATAGCATACTTGAACGGATACAGCTCAAACCTGGGAATGAAAAACTATTTTAACCTTACAATACTGTAAACCTGCAACCTGATGAAAGAAAAGCCGAACAAGTCACTTAACAAACCTGAATCAAGCTGTCTGAAGAACAAACAAAGCAAACATTAAGGAGTTTTAACTTTAAACTACAGCCAGACGCAGTATAAGCTTAATGAGTCAATTTTAAGCATTTTTGAAAATTTGTTGGTGAACTACTATGTCATAAAACATTCGAAAGTTTCAGTTATCAGCACAGTTACCATCCTTGCATTATACAGTATGCTACAACTGATTCAGGAATAAAAATGCAACAAAACTACACAGGGCCGTGCAGAGACGTTTAACGGGGCGGGTGCTCAAAGTTAAAATAGAGGGCAGATAGTAGGCTAAATAACAGTAACATATGTTCATGACGAACTTAATATGTAACGCTCCCCTACACACATCTCTCCATGACGGTAACTGTTTTATATAAAAAAGCGCTGCAAATGAACCAAACCCCACCCCCACCCCCACCCATCTAACTTGAACATAAACACACATAACATCACTAATATAAAAAAGCAACTGTCTTGCTTAAATGACACGAAATAAGTAAACTCTAAAGAAATACCCATGATGCACCGGGTGCAGAAGTCTGCCCTCATGAGCGAGCATTGGTTAATGGCAGTCATGTGACTGATGCGAGCCAGATCCGTTTATTTAGCAAAATTGAGATTAATAGTTACATTTTATACACATACACATACACATACACATTAAAAAAAACAACAACAAGAAACCCCAAGAAAAGGGCACTTGAGGAATCCAGGTGGAAAGGGGCGGGTGCTCAAGCAGGGTCCTCCCCCTGCACGTGCCTGATACTACAGGAACTACTGACCTTTGCCACACCAGTAAAAAGTAGTTCTTTAATGTGACACAAAAATACAGTAAGTTCAGTAGCCTATTGAGTAGATTCCCAAAACAGTTCAGTGAGGATATTTGTCAAACAATGAAAGCTCCTGTTTGAGAACAATGAATTTGTGAGCTGTTGCTTCCCACTAAAAATTCCTGATGAGTCAGTGAGCTATAGTGTGAGCCTTGTTTAGTGTAACGTGCTGTCTGAATGAAATGAATCAACTGAAATGATGTCTAAGCGCCCGCAGTGAGAGACAGACACAGAAGGCACCTGCAGTCAGTCGGCCTCAGGGAATGTATTCAATGTGTCAGGGTCGATGACAATAAAAGACACGCATTAACACGCTTATTTTCTGCATCTGCAGACTGAACGACAGATCATCTGTTGCAGGTAATTTACTTAAACAACCTTAACTTGAGAAAGTCAGTCATATATATTAAATAATAACTTATGTGTTGCAAATGGGCCTGCGAGCTATTCTAAAGAAAAGCTAACAAAAGCAAGAGAACATTACGTCAATGTAATTCTACAGGAAGGGTTAACAAGATGCTTACATAAGGAATTGGCTGGTAGAATGAACACAAAAACCACGAACAGGCTCAAGTTAATCTGTTTATTGAAACTGGCGTGCCTACAAGGCCGTGTGACACACAAGCTTTCAGGAAATTTAACGCCACTGTCAACCCAAAATTAACATGCCACGCGCTGCCTTAGTAAATGCACTAAGTGCACAGAAAATGGATATGGAGAAACATTGAATCAAAGAGTCACACAAATGGTCAGGCAAGCACATTAAGTAAGTGCGTAAGGATCACAGCGAAGAAATGTCTGGTGGCTTCATTTGTGGAGATCGCTACATGCTTTTAGCATCACTGTACTTGGCATTGATGAGAATCTATCAAATATATTGTATGTTACCATCGCATATTGCATACATGCATTGGGGGAAACTCTGGTCTTAACTCTTAGTTAAAAATTAACTAAGTTTATTTGAGTGTAAACTTCCATTTATGCATGTTTAGCTATATCTGCTGTATGTTTATATGTCACATTTTCAGTCAAACCTAATTTAACTGACACATTTATGCGTCACAACATTCTCTTTAGAAAATGTTTTAAGTGTTAAAGTTACAAAATAATACGATTCATTGATATCTTTAACTTCAGCATGTCGAATTGCATGCCTTTTTTAATAAAACTCTAACTGTGAAGGCAACCAGTGAGGAAAAAAGTAAAAAAAAAAAAAAAGATATACACAGCAAGAATGTGTAAATGCTATATAAATATTATGTAAACGTTAATAAATAAAAAGTCCAATGGCTGATTTTAAGTTGTGGACTGACTCTAAAGTAAGTAAATCTGTATGAAATTCAATTCAAAGTGAAGGCGATGTATTAGCATGAGTGCTCATATAGGGCAGCATTTTAAAGCTAGCAATATGCACCGTATCAATAAATAAGAGGCAGAAAATACCTTAAAAATGACCGAAATATAGATCATCTACGCAAAATGAATTGACACAAATGGGTTGAAAAAAAAAAAACAGCTTTGAGAAGCATGTGGCTCAAGTAGCGCACTGCATTAGTGGAGAAGATCTTTTGTGCTGTCCTGTGTCATATCTTTGCTGTGGGGGAGGAGACGCAAGGTTAAGTTTGCTGAGCTTTGAAGCTAGGGGCGAAAGTACGGAGAGGAAGAAAATAAACCAAAATAAGACAAATTAGGGTTCAGGGTCTAGGCTTAGTCATGACCAGCTAAGCTAAAATGTAAATGAGCGCATTAAGAATAAAAGAGTGCGAGAGTGTTTGTACTCCATAATGTGGAGTGGGCAAAGACTCTTCTAACAGACTATTAGGAACGAAGACGACAAAACCCTGATAAATGGTTAAAGCCGTGGCCTAGCAGTTATCACATGTCCTCCACACACACTGAGCAATGGACGAATATATCCTGTTTCAGTTCATCATCCATCATGTCTAAAAACTATTTTTTTTCCTCGTACTAAAAAAAAGTGATTCATGCCATCACCTTCAAAAAGAGATACTTTGAAATGCCAACTTACAACAAAATAATGAAATAAGAGACAGCATCATAGACTTTTAAACTGAAGGAAAACCAAGTGAGCAAAGAAAGAAGTGAATATAATTGCATATGTTTAAAATAAAGAAATAAGTGTACTTACGGTATATAAAACATTTCATACACATATACATGCATACACACACGTACACATTAATTTGTTTTTCATTTTAATTTGCATGACTAATTATGGAAAAATGAACAGGCTGTAGCATGATATAATCTCTTGCAGTTAAATGCCCCCAAAAATTGAAGATATTATGGCAAATATATATATATATATATAAAATAGTTTTTTAAATATATATATATAGTCTTTCTGTCCAGCCTCTACAGACAAAAAAGGTCTGCATAAAAACAACCAATTTACACTTCCGAAATGCTTCTGCCAAAAACTAAAACCCACTACGGTAACACTTTATAATAACGTCCAGTTGTAAGGCATTTATAAGTGATTAGTTAATGATAAACTAATCATTTATAAAACGTAACTAAGTGTTCATAAATGATTAATAAGTGATATATTAATATGTTTATCTATGTTTTGTAGAGAGAGTAATAAATCATTCACAAGTGATTAGATGATGATTAACTAATCATTTACAAAACATGACTACATGTTCACAAATGATTCAGTAATGTGCAA
>JAUMHP010000040.1:19067233-19086419 GCA_032361065.1 Enteromius trimaculatus
TTGTAAATGATTAGTTGATAATTAACTAATCACTTATGAATGCCTTGCAACTGAACATTATTATAAAGTGTTACCCAAAGCAAGCAAATACCAGCCATAATCTCTGGATAACAAGTTCTTTAAGAACCTTAATTGCCTTTATGAGGAAGCCAAATGTTGGAGTGGAACTAGGCAAGTCAATAATGAGCAATCAATGACATGAGAACAGTTTGTATCGCCCCAGGCCATTCTCATTAGTCTGTTTGATACTGCACATTTACCCTCAGCTAATCAATCTCTGATACCTTTTGGAAAGATCACTTTCATCATCTTCACATGGTAATGATCTGAGTCTCTCATCCCCACATTTGATATTTACACTAAATCAACCCTCTCTCTTCAGTAACTCAAACACTGATGCAACTAGGGCTGCACGACATAGAAATAAAATCTATATTGCCATGTGGCTTTGTGCGACTGTAATATCGCACAGACTGCGAATAAATAAATATATATTTTACCGGTTTCATTGTGAAGCGTGATATTTACACACATGCATTTACTGAAAGTGTTTCTAAATTGTATGTTGAATATAGTGCGTGCACTGGAAGGTGGGTGATAAGTGTGACAGGTGGGTTTTGGGAAGAGAGTGACGTCTGGAGGGGATGACGAGCAGATAATGCTGTGTGCATGTCTTATTCATGAGCTCTCATAATGGAGCAGGAGGGTTGGGATGGAAAGCATTGTCTGGAATATGACATATCATTGGAAGGAAAACAGATTTTTTTGGTTCCATGTTGTGCTGTAGATATGCGCGTGCATGTCTGAGTGTGAGTTTTCAAAGATGCCCAATTAGAAACTTCCTTTTTTCTAATATGCACATTTTCTAATGAAGCACCACATTCAAAGGACTGTCTAATACTGTGCGTTTTGATGAAGTGTGTGATGTAATCCCTCTTAATCAGGCGATTTATTAATGATCTGCACATGCAGGGTGTCTAAAAATGATGAAGATGCTGCATTTGAATACTGCCAAGAGAAAGAGAGAGAGAGAAAGCTGGTGAAACGGTTACATTAAATCGAGTAGCTTCCTCTGCAGAGCATGGTTTTTGAATAATGCAGGTTGAAATGACATGTGTTGTTTTGTTTTGTGTTTGTTTTTTTTCACTGTGAGACATTTTGTCTCCAGTGAAAAAATAACAGATGATTAAAACAGCTAACGATTAAGTTGTGAATGCTCACACAGAAGGCAAAATCCTGTCTCTGATAACTTAGACAATATGTGAATTGCATATAACGTTAGATGGATTCCAATAATAAGTTGTCACCAGTGCACCCACATAATTTTTCACATTCACAGACTGGAATTTACAACACTCACATTCCAAGGCTTGAAAGTAACTTAACAAGATAACAACTAACTTTGTATCTGCATCTGGTCGTGTTTGAATGTGCCGTTTTCCCTGGTAGGCGTGCGGGTCATTAATAAATAGGTCTTATGTTTAAAATCCTTTACTAGTCTAGTCTAGTCACCTTTATTTATGTAGTGCTTTTAACAATCCAGATTGTGTCAAAGCACTTTACGGTATCAAACGGGAGAATCGCATGCTAGTAATGCATACTGACAAGATCAAACGCTCAATTTTCAGTTAAAGGCAATTATTGAATTCAGCTCAGTTTAGTTTAAATAGCATCTGTTCAAATCAAATCAACCATAATTGCTAAAAATTAGTGTCCCCAAATAAGCTAGCCAGGACTTGAATATTTCCCAAATTCCTCTCATCACTCTTTACTACATGAGTAGTTAATCGGCACTAAACATGAATCACAGATCATCTGTTCCACAAAAAACTGCAAATAACTCCAGGTTACACCAAACAAAGTACTGAATTATGTCTCAGTAAAGACTGAAACAAAATAATTCAAACAAGAAAAAGGTACAGATGTAAAACTTCATCTTTTTATTAAATCAATCCCTCAACATGCTTTCAGGCTGCCTCATACCTGATGAATTGCACAGAATGTTTCACAAATTATTAATTTGAATAAAAAAAGGAGAACATTTAAAAGAATCCACTTGTTCTTTTGTGTTCCATTTCAGACTGGAATGACATGAGGTCGAGTAAATGACGGCTATTTTAATTGTAGGATAAGCTACTGTATTCTTGTAAGCTAGCTAATTATGGCATTTAAATGTTGCTGTATCAATTCCATTCCCTGCGTCCAACAACAGAAGCCAACATCAGTGCCTTTCAATATTCTCTGCACTCTCCCTTCAATGGCAAAGCCTTGTGAGACACCAAGCCAAACAGCACAAAAACCCTTTCAGCCTGACTCGTCTTTGCCAAAAATTGTGATTATGTTGTCTTCGCATCGGCCCTAAAGTCTAAGACACGGATAGAGATCCTATTTCCTTCTGTGAACTGCCAGCATTTGGTGTTGTACATCGAGTACCGACTACAAACTTTTAACATCTTGCTTTGTATTATTATTATTTTTGGCAGAGAAAGAGAAAAGTACCCTGAAGCTATAGGAAACTATAAAAGGGGGGAGGAAAAAGATGGAAAGTTTACTTTAGGGCCATATGAACATAAAGCTTTTGTACAAGTCTCAACATATGATTGATGCTACATGTTCGTATGAGATGTTCTCGCAATGATACAAATGGGGCAATATATACATATAAATGTAATTGTGTAAATGAACCGAAGTATATTAAACCTGATTTTGTTTGTGAAAATCTGCCATTTTAAAAACTATATACTCCAGTAGTGAATTTAGTCATTTCAAAGTAGTCCAAAAAAGTAAGTAATAAAGTAAGCTGTGAACCAAACGCATAGCATCTAACTGTTCAAATTGCTACTGTACACAAAGAAATGGCCTATATTTACTTCCTCATTTACCACAAATGAATGCTTTAAATATAAACAGAGGTTATTCATATTTCACTCTTAGCTAGAATTAAATTCAGCCCATTAACACATCCCCAGTGGCTCATATGTATGCTGATGCATCTATTCTAATATCACAAAGCATTCATATTCCTCTGATACACTGAGAGGTGAACCGGCAGACGTAGTGTGTAGTCTTTTCTTTGTGACCGCATGCACTTCTAGTAGCGTCTCCCGTTGATTAGATTGCAGCAAAGCACAGCTATGAAGAAAAACAGTACGGTTGGACGTCACTGAAATAGCAAAAGCAACAAAGCGCTGTGATTTTCACTACTGGAGGGAAGGATGGAGATAGAGATAGAGGAAGAGAGAGAAAATAAGATAAGGAATTTACAGTACAATTTATAGTACAGTAACTGCTGAGTCAGTCGTTCCGGGACAGCCCAGGATGAAGTGCCTTGCTCAAGGGAACAATGGTGATTAGACAGAACTGGGATCTCAGAAACCTCTAAGCTCCTGGATGGTTCCCAGATTGAAATGAACTGGCAAAAAGAAGGTGGGAAATTTATTAATGGGGGGAAACATGCACATTGGCCAAATGCAGATACTTTTTTTTTTAGCATTGTCTTATCCACCAGCTATTGTCATGTAAAACTAAACTGGCTGTTTAGTGTAAGAACCATTGTAAGAGCACTTCAGGGAGAAAAATAAAACTGATCAAAATCAAGTCTTTTAAAACTAATACAGCAGTTAATACAACAACAGGCATACATAAGAATAAATCTAAGACGGCAGGCGAAGTCAAAGAATGTCAAGGACAATTTACTCAAATACTGAAACTTTGATGGAAATAGAAATGGATGGTTTGTTAAGTATTTTCTATGCTTAACAGAATCTAAAGTAGAAACATGTTGCGTTAAACTGGAGCTAAACTTCTTAGGTGTAACTACAAATTAATTATTTTTCATTCGTTTTAAATGTTGTTTTACGCTTAAATGAATCTACATTATCAACATGCTAACTTTAAACTGGAGTTGATTGGTTTGGTAAAAAATGAAGTATTTTAACCAGATCTTGCACATTCTGTGTAGTTTTATGCTTATAAGAAATTAGCAATATGCTAACATCAAACTGAGGTTAAATTTGTCTGGTGTAATTAAAAATTGATACCTTTTTACAAATTTATATTAGCTAGATGCTAACATTAAAATGGAGAAGGAAATTGTTTAACCAACATTTTTGTGTATGCTGTGTAGTAGTATTCTAACTGCAATCTACAATATCAACATGCTAACGCTAAACTTCAGACTCATTTGTCTGTTGCAACCTCTAAAGGATTATTTTTACAAAATACTTGCATATAGCTACTGCATAGTTTTATCCTTGCAAGAATCTATATTAGCAACATGCTAATGTTAAATGAAAAAAAAAAAAAGCTGAATTTGTTTGGTATTTTACCCAATACTTATTTCCAATTAGGTTTTATGCTTGTAAGACTCTATATTAGCAACATGCTAAGACCAAACAGTGAACAGTTTGCAATGGCGAGGATGTTGCGCGGGAAGGTAAAGCTGTCTATCCAGTACACAAAGCACAGCTCAGAACTTCATACCGGAGAAAACCTTTGCATCTACATATGTGCCAACAAAGAGATGACAGCCAACACATCAGAACAAGCAAAAAAAATTGAGAGCAAGAAGATGCAGCGGGGGTTTGAGACCGAGCCTGCCAAAGGGGCAGTCTGCGTCTGTGCCCTTGAACTGTGTTCTGCCTTCTCCGCAGCTCGAGACCACAGGGACTTCTTTGAATTGCAGAAAGGTCATCCAGAAAGATTGAACAATCTCCAAGAGAACTGCATATACAGCGCCTGCAATCTCCACCACACACAGCTGGGTCTCCGGATCAATCCTCTCTCGCCTGTTGTTCCTGTCTGTAGATAAATGAGGGTCTGCACACTCCAAGAGCATTGTCACATTTCCCCAGTTGCATTGCTTTTGATGTGCACCAATAATTTGATCATTTCAAGTAATCACAATAAGGATCCATCACTAACTATTCACTACTATGTACAAATGCTGTTCTCACATACAGAATGTGTGTTACTGACCACTGTTTTAATCTACTTCCCTCAAATGCAAAACCCATTTCTTTGAATGAACTGGGTGATTATTCAACACCTTGATGACCATCAAAATCTGCCTAAATCTCATTATAATCACATTATAAGCATGTATGTAAACAAACATCCAAAGATGAATACTCGAATTCCTAACACAGATTTGTCTTTTTGCCACTTCATTCGATTCCTAATCAATATCTGAGAGTTTATGAAAACTCACCCTAGACTCTCCATCTCTCCACTCTTCAATCCTTCACATGCACAATCAGGTTCAGTTCCCTGAGAAGCTAATTTAAGAGCTTTGCTTAGTTCTCCAAAACACGCTGACCCTGAGCTCTTCACAAGGGCATCCATCCGCAATAAAAACAACATCTGAAAAGAAAGCAATCTGTCCAATCTTTTCCTTAAAAAGCACCTTTACATATGCCACAATAAAGTATTGTGCCTTTCCATTAGCAATCTTTGGCCTTTGTGCAAAACTGCGGCTTTTTAATGAATTTCAATATTCACTATGTTTGTGTTCATTTGAACAGAAAAGCTGCAATGCATTTTTTTTCCTCAAAAAAGAAAGTTCTGTCATGTTTCTCTCACCTGCATGTCATTCTAAACCCATACGCTCTTACATTCCATGTGGAACATTAAAGAGTAACCACAGGTTATTCCAGCACCTGAAGAGAAGTACTCTGCACATATAAAAGATAAAAGCATCTACAAATCTACTGTAGGCATAGAAAAACAAAAACAAAAGCAAGAATCAAAGAACAGAACTAATACAAGTTCTTAGAAATATCTATCAGGTATCAAGAAATTGCTTTCAGTGTCAGAAACCTTTTAGTGCTGGTCATAAGCAAAAATCTAGCCAGACGGGCATGCTTTATGAAGTATTGGTAAGAGCATGACTCTAACTCAGGTCTAACTCTGACTGGTCATCCATCTAGTACATATTGTTTCAACAAGGGAGTATATTTATCAAATCATGTCACAATAGAATCACTGAAGTGAATTGCCACACCAAAAGAAATCAGTCACTGACAAAAAAAAGTCCTATAATATAATGAAATATTTTAGATTTCACATAGCGTTTATGGCTCAGGTGATTAAGTGGCTCCAAAACTTCCAGGGCATCCTGCATCAGCTATATCTGGGAATTCTTTTTGTGTGCACATCGGCCTCTGTGATGCTAATGTCTCAAGGTTATGTATGTAACCCTACTTCCTTAAAGGAACGAGAAGCCGCGTCGACAAGACACTATGGGGGACGCCTCCAGTGTGACGGCTCTGAATAGTATGCGTAATCAGTCTAATGGATGGGCGAGATGTCATAGGTGGATGACGTCATTGGCCAGGAAGCATAAAAGCATGTGCTTTAGCTTCAGTGTCATGAAGAGCAGGCATGGATGCCAGAAGAGTGGTTATGAGACGCTGCGTCTCATTCCTTTGAGAAACTAGAAACTACTACTGTACATAAGTCACCTTGAGACATTCCTCTTCAGGAACTCGAGCCGCGTCAACAAGACACTATGGGGAACGAGATGCCCAGGGCCGGATTAACATGGCCAGTGGCCTCTAGGCTACAGGTTTGCCTCACCCAATCAGCGTCCGCTTATTTAAATATTTATTTTAATCCAATGGATATTAAGTTTTTTCTTTCTTTTGACCAATTGAGGGGCCCCTGAGAGGCGGGTAGTGTGTGCACCTGCACAGCTAAGCGAACAGAAGAGCCCGGAGTGGCTTGCGAGTCCAATCCATTTCCTGTACAGAGACCCCAGATATCAAGGCCTTGGAGGCCGCCACACTCCTAGCTGAGCATTGACAGTGTGTCCACCGAGAGAGGCGTGGTAAGCTGATATAGCCACCATGTAAACCTTCAGGGTGGAGTGGGTGACCCTAGTGGAGAATCTGGCCTGCAGGAACTCCAGCACTGTATCAACTGGGCAAAGATTCCACTTGACTGGATACAGTTCCATGTGGAGGGAGCTCTGGATTGGAGTATGGTCTCAGCAACCTCAGTTGACAGATCGGAGGCTATGAGTTGTGCCCCCTCAGGGGCCACACTTGCAGCTTCCACAACTCAGAGCAAGGGAGCACGATGGTGCCCCCTGCCTGTGAAAGGAAGTCCCTTCTGACTGGACTCTCCCATGGAGAGCCATCCAGGAGGGCCATCAGGTCCGAGAACCATACTCATCCCGGCCAGAACAGCGCTACAAGTAGTAGACTGACCGCGTACACTCTCTCCAGAACTCCTAGGAGCAGAGTGATCTGGGGAAAGGCATACAGACGAAGCATCGGCCACATCTGTACCATGGCAACTAGAGAGAAGCTGGATGAATCCGCCTGCTTGTTTTTAAACCTTTGGACTTCCATGACACTTCATTCACCTCCTTCTACTGTATCTGTAATATTTTTTCTATAAGAGCATCTCTGGGGTGTGCTTCCATTAATGCACCACGTTTGTGGTCGAGATGAAAGATACTGTGCAAAGCGGATAACTAAATAAAATTCTCAGTGAGTTTCACCTCCTCCTTGCTCTCCTGTCTTCATTTAAGTGCAAAGCTCTTCAACTTCAGTTCAAAAGAACACCTGGCAATCGAAGGAGAAGGCAGAATGGGACACTGAGCTTATGCTTTCAAAATGCCCCCAAAAGTGCACTTAAATACAGCATCCTCCCTTTGGGGACGGGAAACCGTATTTGCTTGTTTTACTGGTTTGTGGGCATTAATGCAGCATGAAAATTTAATCTACGAAGAGAAATACATTTCATGGATGATCGGTGAACTAATTTTGTGAAGATCCATAAAAGTGAGCTTTGGTTAGCGGGCCAGAAGTTATAACCCGAATACCTTTAAATTAATGACTTGACTGGAGATCCATTACGAGGGACCTATGCTCATTTTCCCTCTGGTGATTTTCTCGACATGTAGCGCTTTGTTCAAAAGGAGAACATGTCGCTGGTATAAATTGCGCGGGGGTGTTTCAAAGAGATTATATTCTTAATCATTTGCAGCTTCATTGTGGATTCGTTCAAATGCGATTCTGCATGAAATGGATTAGGTGCTTAATTCAGAGCAGGGGAAAAGTTTGACTTTTGAATGGTGGCTGAACTGAGACATTGCGCTGTTACTTCCCTAAAGGGAAATAGTAGTATGTAAAAAGTAAATCTGTAAATCTACCTTGTACTAATGAGTAGGGATGTAACAATATCAAAACTTACGGTCACGGTACAGTAATACCTCGGTATGAATTGCACGGTACGGTATTTATTGAATCATACAACTAATTAAGAGGCTCAAAAAAAAGTGCCATAACTGCTGATTAAACAGTTTGCATGAACACTGAACATATCAATGGCACACAGGAACTTCAATTTTAATAACAAAAAATTATTAAACCTTCCACACATCCGATTTAAAACATGCTTTAGATTGCTAGATGACATCATATATCAATGTCAGTGCGTCTTGCTTCTTTGTGGTCACATAATGTTATTCAATGCACCCTAATTCTCAATATTACTGTTTTCATTGATATTTTTAATGTTTTCCTCTGTGGAAATCGACATGAACAAAAAATTACTCAATTGCAATTTTCCAGGCAACATCTTCTAAACTTTCTTGTTCTGGTTAATAAGGTCCCATAATTCAACCAAAAGTTCAGTGTCATCCATGTTTTGCTAATTAGGCTAAATGAAAAGGGCAGTAAAACCTCTCATATGCATCCAGGGTTAACAATGTATGCATAATAGCCCTTCTTGCAGTCGTTGCATGTGTTAAGAGATCTGGGCTGTTCTTTTAGTTAAGGCTTTCTTCTGTCGTACAAAATATTCTTTTTTGAAGACTATGGGTAACAAAACAATCAGTGGCCCACACTGACTTCCATACTAAGGAAGAAAAACCTATTATGGTCAAGGTGGATCATCAACTCTTTGTTTACCCACATTCTTAAAATATCTTCAAACACGTTTAGAACATCATGACAGATTTTACTTTTTTACCCCGTTTGCAGTCCACAAAAATATTGAGCAGCAACAGTCAATCGCTCACCTGACTTGAAGCTTGAAGACATGTTAAGCAGGTATGGCAACAACAAATATTCCAGCAGGTGACAGTTTACATGTCAGAAATACTACAGAAATACTTAACCCCCGGTTAAGTCAGACGAGCCTAAAAAACCTTAGACAGGCTCCTTGAAATAGGGAGCATACACTTTTAATCCTACAGCTGCAAGTGCATGACTGCAAAAAGTACAGGCAATACTGTGGGAAGAGGAAGTCAAAGTCCTCAACGTCCCCATCGCGGTGGCTCAAATATATCTAAAGGGCAGGATTACAAAAAGGAAGGAGAGAGATTGAGAAAATCTCCTTTCTGTCCTTGATAACTTCATGAGAATGCATGGAGAACCGACTCCTGTCTTTTTGGGATTCCAGAGGCAAGGGTTTAGGTGAAAACTGAACACTAAAAACTGTACAGATGGTAACTGTCCAGTTAGCGCAAACTAAAGTAGGATCAGCTGTAGAGCAATTAGGCAAGGCTCTAAAAAATGCAATGGATTTAATGAAACTGATTGTTCTCTAAAATGTGCCAGCAGATAATGAGAACCGACTGTACAGAAAGATATGGACAGCAGGATTAATAACAAAAAAAACCTGCATTTATTGGACACATTCTAAGAAAAAAACAACAACACTTGCCATGTGTAGTCAAATAACGGCTTCCAAGCCAGCAGGAAAGAAACATGCATTTAAAGGTCTTGATGTTAACCAATGCGTGATGTGACCCAAAAAAACCAACAACAACCAAGACTGATTGGAGAAAATTTGTTATTCTACTTTTTACAAAACATATAGATACAATTTCCTGTAACTCCATTAACACTGGAGGAAACAATAACTTTTATTTTAAATCTTTTTTAATCCTGTTTACACATATTATATTTACAGAGGCAGGTTGTAATAAAGATGCAGTTCCCTGCACAATACTGTTATCACCTGGTAACACTTTAAAATAACAGTACATTTATTATCATGTACTAATACATTACTTAACAATTTCCTGACTATAAACTAATGATGGGTTAAGACATGTATTAATCAAGAACAAACTTAACTACGACATGACTCACATGAATTACTGCATGAATAACGCCACCTTTATTAGATCCAAGATGTAAATGCAGTGGACACATTTTTGTAAAAAATTACCAAAAAAACGCAACTTCCTATAAAGGTAGCCTTAAAAGACAGCTATCTATTTAGGCAGCAGACAGCTCGATAGCTTCTGGAGCAGAGCTGTAAAGAAACCCTAGACATTTCTAATGTTGCTGCCCATCCAAAGATGCCGTCTTCTCTCATGCGGGCATTTAAAGGACGCTTGTCTTTTGATCTGAGATCTCTACAAAGCAAAGTGAGATCTTGATGATCCATCTGACAAATAATCTGCTCTCTGCACTCTTCATCTCTGACTTTGTAACCAGAGCGTTTAATGTTAGCATCCTGCATGCAGATTAAAGCTATCCTGCATGGAATACGAAACAAATATATCCATGAAGAAGCCTGATAAAAATATCACCAAATACTCGCTAATGAAGCCTCGGGTTGTTTTAGTTGCCTCTTTCCTTCTTTTCAACCCACGTTTTTTTGTTTTTTTTTCACCACAAGGAAAGACTGTCAAGCAACCGTGAAGCAAACTAATTACCTGAAAATGGTCCAGACAACAATTATGCTAAGGGTGGGCAGTATGGCCAAAATCTCGAGCCAAAAAAAAAAGTGTTATGACTTTTTGCTATATACTTTTGCTGAAAATTCCATTATATTTTGCATAACTTTGCAATAATTCTTATTTTTTAGTAGAATATGATGTACTATAATTAAATACTTGTTCGTTATACCATTTTTAATTTTAATAAACAAAAATGATTTTTTTTTTTGTATTATAATGAACACAACAGACAAAAGAGAAAAGTACAGTTTTCTGATTAACATAATTTATAATGGTGTTGTTGAGAGAATATTATTCTAGTGTTTGTGGTTAGATTGTTTTAAAGATTTCTATCATGCTTGCCATATTTTATTAAAAACTAAAGTAAAAACACTAATACTGTGTCACATTTTAAAACTACTTTTAATATTTTAATATATTTTAAAATGAAATAAACACAACAAATTTTCATTTTTGACACTCCCCCGGGAACCACTTCATTTTCCCTGTCCAGCCGAAATATTATTATACAAACATCATACATGTGGTCTGGTGGCTTATTAGAATTAGAACTGCATCTGCCAAACATCTAAAATCCCTAACATTACTTCAAAGCCATTTTGTGATGTTGTGAGGTTTCTACTTTCTGGTCATAATTATATCATACACAGCTGTATCAATACTAGCATCATACCAAAAAGTCTGATGCTTTAAAACATCCCCTGCAAATGAATTTTTAATACCAATGGTTGTGTGCGAAAAATGAAGTAGCCTAGATACAGATTTATTCAAAAATAGAAATCGCTCCATAGACACATTTGCTTACAGTGTATTCCAGGCAAAACAACACATCATGACATTATTTCTTACTCAACTATCATATCATGCCATATTCTGCAGATACAGTGCAGCTTGTGATAGGTTAATGCAAAGGCTAAACCTTTCAAATACCACTGGAATCTTGTCACCCCCCTCACATCAAACGTACACAACCACCGTCGCCACCTTCTATATCCATCCTTTCCCAAGTGAACTATCTGACAACAACACAGCTGAAGAGGAGGATCAACTGCTAGATCAATACACATGCAGCTTTCAGGTTAGCAGTAGGAAGCTAATCTCTGTGAAAAAGGATAAAGGATGGCAACAAATTGTTTAGTAAGATTCAGCTATCACCATGAGAAAGCAGCCGCAAGACCCTGCCAGTCAATTTTCGGAGAGATGTTATCAAGAAAGACATCATAAATCAGCAGTTTAAAGCACAAGGAATGGGAGCGACATTGATTAAACAACAAAAAGCTACAAGGAAGAAATGACACGGGAAGAGAGGGAAAAGTTTATGAGAGAGGAAGAAAGCTATAAAGATAAAGAGATGAAAAATGAAGGATGTGTGAGAGACCGACAGAAATGCCATGGTTACAAGGTACCCTCACTTTAAGACCGCCCGCCTGCCTATCTGGCTTCAAATCAATGCTATCAAGGCCATACAAAAGCGTCTCCAGACTCCAATCAAACACCTGTACTGAGGGGCAAATGTCGGCCGTGTCAATAAACAGACCATTAAAGCCAGCACAGAAAAGATAAAAATACTTCAAATAAACAAACGTAATTTGAAGCTTTAAAATGAGATTAATAAGATACACAATTCCCAATTGACGAGTGCATTTAAATGCTACGCTGCTCGTTTTCCGCATTAAAGACCGACAGTGAGTGAGATTGTTAGCACTGATGGAATCTAATACTCGATGGAATCAGCTCAGCATGTCTGAAGTGAATGAATTTACATTTCATCAAAAAGATTGTCAGACAGAGGAGAATGAAACGGATAAACATCCACCCACTCTTCCCTGGATATAAAGCATGTGGGAATATGAAAATCTTATTTGAAGAAAAGTTTAGGAAGAGGTTAAGGTCAATGGACCATACGGTTCTACACTAAAGAAAAAAAAAATGAAAAAAAGAGTAATCAGGTGTCCACTGCCCTGCTTAAGCTCAAGTTCTAGGCTGAAGTACTGAGCAGAATTGAATATGACCTGGAAAAACCTGGAAGGCTGTTGGGATTCATATTTAAAAGCAACCAAGAGTCAGAGAAACTGTCGAAAGCTTTAAAAGAAGTCAAGAGAGAAGCTGAGATGCTGCATCTACAACTCTGAATGACAACTTTATTCCGCAGAAAGCTATTGTCTTATAGTCTGATTGTTGCTTTCTTTCTTCAAACATCTGAAAAAAGTCACTGACAGCAATTGGCAGTTTCCACAGGCTTTGAATATGTCTGGTGGGTGGAGGTGCTGGGAGGGTGTAGTTAAAACTGGAGCCGTGAAAAACTGAAAAGCAGCGGAGTGCTTGGAGTAAAATGTTTAAATGATGCTAATTATTGCCCTCAGTTAAATGATACCGAGATTTACTGCAGATTTACTAATATATTCTATCAACGTCTGAGCTAGCGCAGGTCTCAAATACTTCCCAAACAGCAGAGAGAAAAAATGGAGAGTGAATAAAGACTTTTTGCTTCCTGCCTTCTTTTAAATTTGAATAAAATGAAGACTAACAGACTTCCAAATCACATGAGCAAACATTTTATTCACAATATAACATAGAGAACCTAACAAATGTTTAAACCAAGAAATTTGACACTTTTATCAACTAAATTAACTCAATTTCAAATTTGATGCCTGCTCTTGAGGTCTACAGGTACAAGTTGGCACGGGGGTGAAAAAGACATTTTGACAATATTCAGCTGGGAGAACATCTAGCAACTATTTAAGTTAATTGACATCAGGTCTGTAACATGATTAGCTATAAAATGGTATTAAAGAGGCTCTCTAATCTATGAAAGAGTGATTAAAATATGAATACTTTAAAAAGAACGTTCTTCAATATCAAATTGTTAAGGCTTTGCAAATCTCCCCATCTAAAGTGCATAACATCATTAAAAGATTCAGAGAAACTGGAGAAATCTCTGTGGGTAAGGGACATGGCCAAAGACCTTTGTTGGATGTCCATGGTCTTCAGGCCCTCAGATGACAATCCATCACTCATCCGCATGATTCTGTCACTGATATTGTTAAATGGGTCCAGGAATACTTCCAGAAACCACTGTCGGTAAACACAATCCACGGTGCCATCTACAGACTCCAACTAAAGCTCTATCATGCAAAAAAGAAAACCATATGTGAACATGGTCCAGAAGTCATGTCCTGTGGGCCAAGACAGGCTCTTAACTAAAGAGCTAAAGCTAACTTTTCAGTGGGTTATCAGCATTCAGTTCAAAAGTCAGCATCTCTGATGATGTGGGGTTGCAAAATTGCATATGGTATAGGCAGCTTTCATGTTTTGGAAGGCACTATGAATGCAGAAAGGTATATTTTTAGAGCGACATATGCTCCCCTCCAGATTATGTCCATTTCAGGAAAGGCATTGTGTATTTTAACAGGACAATCCAAAACCACGTACTGCAACTAGTACAACAGTATGGCTTCACAGTAGAAGAGTCCGGGTGCTGAATTGCTCTGCCTGCAGATCTTTCACCTCTAAAGAAACGAAATTAAACGAAAAAATAAATCAAAGATGACCACAAACAGCTTCAGCGGCTGGATGGGACCACGTTTCAACACCTAAACTCCATGTTCTGTTGTGAATAAAATATTGGCTCATGTGATTTGAAATTCTTTTAGTTTCATTTTATTCAAATGTAAAAAAAAAAGTCCCAACATTTCAGGAAATCGGGTTGCATCTCTTGTAGAGTTACAAAGGGGATTTCTACATCTTAAACAGTATTCAGATTTGCCAAAATACTCATTTCAGTATTAAGTCAAATGCATAATTGAATGCATAAATGAATAAACAAGATCGACAACCACTGAACATCTTCAAAATGCAGGCTCTGAATAATGCTACTGCTTTTGGGTTGCATCTCATCTTTTTAAGCCACCTGCTTGCCTTATTTTATTTCCCCTGGGAAGCTGTCCAGATTCTTCACAAATGATGTTCAATATGTGTTGCTTTACAAGGATGAGTTTTCCTTAAAAAGATCCACAGTTATGCAAAAAAAAAACCCACATAATATTCACCAAACTCCATAATGCACAGTAGAGATAAAACGAAATGCATAAAACCTTTGCAGAGTTTGCTCAGATCTAATTTCAGAATAGCATAGAGACTTCAAAAGCAACTAGTTTTATGCCTTTACAGTCTCTGTGTAATTTACATCAGGTTCTTTGGAGGACGACTAACATCATTGCAATGCAAAGGATTCACATCCAAATAAGCAATCATCAAACAAGCACCAGAGGATGTTAAGAAAGAAAATCTGGTGCACCTGCTGGAAATGGTATATATGGAATCTCATTGTCTGTCAATCATTTTTCAAAAGTGCTTTTGAACTGCAAGGCTTTTTTCAGTCTACTATCAGCTACTTGTTTCTATTGGTAGCTAAGCAGAAAATAAAGCCCTCCACACGTTATTTTCATGGTTAAAATACTCATCAGAATAATAATTTGTTTTTGCATGCAGGTGATGGACGTTCAGCAACAATACTAATTTACTAACTTGAATATCTTGACAGAATACGATACAGAGTGTCTAAAGTCAGGTGAAATACAACAAACCCAAGGCGACGAAGACTGTATCAATTGGAGACTTCAACAGATCCTTTGCGCTTGGAGCAATGCCAGGATGTGTGGCCATGAATGTGTTGAGGGAAAACTATAACCTAAGTATTAGAGTCAGCAGGACCTACGGCATGTACACACACCTCATACAGAGACGTCTACACTTTGCGATCCTAACAGAAGCTGTGATCTCTGTTCTGCTGTCAACCTCACAATAGCACTCGCTACAGCACACAACTGTGCCTCATTACTTCTAAACGCCTTACTATCTGACATAATCAAAATGCACTTTCCCCACCCCCAGCTGGAAAGCTTTCAAATGTTTCTCAGGACCCTCTCTATAATTCAATGCCAAGTGAATGAAAATTGCAGTGCATTTTTTTTTTTTCATCTGCTTTTGTACACTTGATACACTGTGAGCTGGAGAGTGAGAACTGGCTACACTTGAGTTTTGCTGGAATAATGGACTCAAGCAGGACATATGCATCTCTAATAAACTACTTGAGGAAGCCTGTCAGGCAGCACTTACAGAAGGTGACAACATGCAAAGAATACTGAGTGACAGCGCAGCCGGATATGGCATTTGGGTTGTGCTTTTCTTCCATTCGCTATACTTTGGTTGCACTTTATAACTAGATAGGACAGTTTGCCAAACTTTGAATACTCAATGTCGAAAAACCTGTACGTTTATAGCAGTTTGAAGGTTATATAAGCCTTATTTAATTGGAATGCATAAGCTTTTTGAAGAAAAACTACACATTTCAAGAGATGTAGGCCTTGCTAGGATCCAGTTTTTGTGGGCATTGCTAAGTGGTTACTCCATGGATGGATAGATTTGGTAGATTTAGCTTTAAAACTGCAGGAAAAAAAACACAGTTCTGGTTTCAGAAATAAATAATTAAATCATAATAATAATAACAATAATAAACTAACATAACAAAAATTGTCTATTTTATCTTTCTTTTATCTTTTTTTTATTTTACATAATCTAAATTTTTGAACGGCAGTTTATACTGTTTTTTTATTTCATTTATATTAAGCAGAAACTGTATTTAAAAATTGATTGATTAAATAAAATATTACTTGAGCACCAAATAAGCATAATTTACATGTTAAAATATATTAAAATAGAAAACAGTTATTTTACATTGCAAAATTACATTTCACCATATCACTGTTTTTACTGTATTTCCAGCAAATGACCATAGCCTTAAAGGGATAGTTCACACAAAAATGACAATTTATAATAAACATGTAATAAAACATGTCTCTAATATGTCCACAGTATTTCTCTCCATACTATGTAAGTCAACGGGGACCAACAACTGTTTACATATATTAGGGCTGAAACGATTAATCGAGTAACTCGAATAACTTGATTCAAAAAAATTATAGAGGCAAAATCCTCTGCCTCGAAGCCTCTATTAATTAATTGTAAAGTTCATGTCACGTTTTTTCGCAGTGATTTTTGCATTACTGTGACAATGCACTTACCCTTACGTTACCCATGAAGCGTGAACTAGTGCGGGCTGTGTAACAATGGCGATGAACAAACAGACAAAATGAACAGGAGAAAACAACAAAAATGCCCTACTCAGAGACCGGAGGCGGACTGCCAAGACCAGTAAATGGATGGGATAAACCACAACGGTCAGTGCAACAATGCACGACAGATGCGGAAGGAACACCGATGGTGAGAGCGTCAAAGTGGTCGGAATAAATTCATTTTAAATGTAAGCTGGCGTCGAGAGGTGGCGTGTCATGGACGGCGAGAGCTTCGAGGAGAGTTGAAATCAAGGTTAACTTTATGGTAATGAGCTATGACTCGTTCTGGCAGCAACCAGTCAGAATGCAGTCCACCGCTTCGCAGGGCGGCGAGAGCAGCGGTGGTGTGAACGCACGGCTACACTATAACCGGGATATTTATCAGCTTATACCATGGCTACTTATCAAAGGAATGAGTTTACTGACAATAATGTTGTGCATGGGTTTTACGATTAAACATACACTACTACTAATTACTAATACTAATACTAATTAACTACATAAAAAAAAAAAAAAAAAACATGGCTTGGATGAATACTTGATACTTTAGTTTGAATACTGAACGTTGAATAAATTGTTGTAATCATGTTCCCAAGTCTAATGTGCTCAATACAACAGGTGTGGTCATTTTAGTTTGATTGCAATGAATAGAGTTTATAAATGCACAGCCATTAACTTACTGTATGATACTAATATTTTACCTAATATTTTAAAATTAATATTAAACATTTTCACACTCCCAAGTTAAACACCCTTGCAGAGTGTGTAATGTGTTAATTAAAAATGCAGTTAGAGTTAGGGTTAGTTATTTTAATTAAAATACCTTATATGAAGTGTGAATGAAATGTCCACATAAGGATACAAAAAGGTTATGTGTGTATGTAGGTGTAAAATATCGATTGGGTAGTGTGTAACAGCGGGGCGTCTGGCCTGTAAATGCTAGCAGTGTTTGGAATTGTGATAAAAGGAAATACTGCGTACTCGGTACAGACCGACACAAGCCCTTTTCCACAGGCATCATCAATCCCCTCAAAAACACGTCCCCCAAATTGACTGGCGAAACAATCCCACTTCCTTCTTCACAAACACACAAGGAGGTTTGAAAGGATGAAAAAGCTACTCCGTCCCTTCACTTCATAACATACTCTAGGTCTATCAGGAGAGAGAGATAGAGAGTCTTTTTATCTCCCCTGTGCAGTAATATTTAACAAACCTTGAACTGCAAGGAAGAAATGACACTTACTAACAAACCATAAATCTCTAGATGCTTCAATCTCCCTTTAGAAAAGTATTCCTCCTTTAGAAAAGGGCCAGTGAACTCAACCACATTCTGCAGTACTCATTAAAACCAAGACGCTTCAGAAAATGACTTGCACTGGCAACATGCACAAACAGCCAACACCTCCTACACACACAATTAACTCAGAAAACAGCAAAACAATGGTTGTTCTTTTCTCTCTGTTAATTCACTTCACCTTTAAAGGATATATTTAATTGTACTTTTTTTAGCTCATTGAACACAACTTAAGTTGCATAATCTATCAAACGAGGCAAGATATCAAACAGCCTTCAATCTGGGCATTAAAAAGTGATTAGTTTCTTTACTTACTTTTTCTGAGGCTGAGTAGAATAACTTGTGTATTTGACGTTAATCAAAACTTAGATTTAACAGGCTCTTAAAAGCAAAAAAAAAAAAAAGTTTGGAAAACAGCATAATATTGTACCTCTAAGGCATTTCTTTTTGGATCTACTTGAGACTTGTTTAAGAATGAACAGTGAACAAACTAGAGATAAAAGCAGATAGAGAACATGACAGAGAGAGAAAGAAATAAAAGGGTAAGGCTGAGCTCAATGCCCTTTGTGTAATTTAATTTAGTATTGCTCTTGGACACATATTTCCAACAACAACAAACAAAACTATAAGAGTGAGAAATGTATCCGAGTGTGAACTTGGTGTATTTCTTGCAAAAAGAGATTTAGGTTTCATTAAGAGAACTTTGTATTTTTTTTTTTTTTTTATAACTCCTTTGCCAGCCAGAGTTAGTGTGATGAATTACTAACCCCAAAAAGAAAAAAACACTGAATGAAAACGTTTGGGCTCAAGGACGTTTACTCAAGCTTTGAAGTCGTTAAAGAACTCACAAATAAAACAATAAAAAAAATAATAAAAATCATCACTGTTTATAAGTTTTAAGGTCATCTGTGATTGTAAAAAATGACAGACAAACATTGACATTTTGCAGAAGATATTTGCATTTAAAATTCTAATATATTTGTTTTGCTTGGGTTGTTGAATTCCTAGGATTCCTAGAATTCTCTAGGATAAATCCCCTAAAAGTGTAAATAAGAA
>JAUMHP010000040.1:19099793-19112690 GCA_032361065.1 Enteromius trimaculatus
ATTTTCAGGCAAACCAAAGGCACTGATATATTTTAAGATCAGTTAGTGTAAGTTTTGCTCAGTTGAAACAACTCAGATTTACATTTAAGTCTATGGCTAGGCTTAAGCCTTGTCTGTGAAACCGTAGGTTCAGCACAGTATTACGACCAATTTGTACGTATTCATACGAGGTGCAAAATATGTACTAATTCGTACGACTTCACTTTTTCTAAAACCCTGTAACTGGTAGGTTGAGGGGGCAGGTTTATGTTTAGGTCATTCGTTCAAATTTATACGAATTGCGTACAAATTTGGACGAAGTAGCCGCCTTGTAAAATATGTACGGATTGCCGTGAGATCAAGGTTGGTATGTAAGACAATTAAATACATAAATTATAAAAAGTGCAATATTTTCAGACATATTTTCAGGTTTATTTAATGTATGTATTTTTTTTTTTTTTTCATGATTTACAAAAAGAACAATATTAATCTAAATAAAGATGTTGATTCATTAACCACTGGAATTAATTCAGTAGTCTGATTCAAGGCAATTTCACATTGAGCACGGTGTGAAAAAATGAGGTGAAAGGCCCGCAAAAGTTGCATTCAGACTGAGCAATTGATCATCTTCTGCTAATTCACGCCTGCACGCTAGGTGGCGCCGACCTGCAATGTATTTTTGAACAAGTTAGAATAGTCTGTTCTTAAATACTAAAGATAACGAGCTTTCACTCTCTTCTCTCTTGTGGAAAAAGTTCTCTACTTCTGTGTTTTTATGTGCATGCTCAATACAGTCTTCTGAGCTTTGAGCACCACTGCATCGAACTTTTGGGTAACAGCAGTTACTCTAGTCATGATGTAATAATCAAATCTCATTGGACAGCCAGTGTTTTAGTTGAAACTGAATTCATCAGACTGGTCAAAAGAGGTCTATATGAAAGCATTCATAGAAAGCTGTTGTTTTACTCCAGCATGTCATCGCATCCAATTTTCGTTTCAATTTTCTCGCTCTATATAGAAAGGCCTTTGCTGATTAATTCTTCAGACTAATTCACCGGTAAACTCCAGCATTTGTTATTATTTTGGAATGATTCATTAAATTAACCTGGCTGGCCCAGGACCCTTGCACACTTTTATAATCACATGGCGACAATTTCAGTCGACCGTTACTCTGCATCTTACAAATGATAGGACTCTCGAGTTTAAATCTCTGTATGGCTGATTGCTCCTGAAGGGATTACTCATTAATGGTACGGGGGGCTTGTTTTTGCTGAGAGCAGCTCTCTTAAAATAGTCCTGAACATAGAGAAACAACTGGTCTCCAATGCAATAAAGTAGTCTTAGCTTAGATTGAGATTTCCAACCATGTGTACGTGTCACTAGAGGAGACAGACCAGGCACAGACTGGACTGCCACTGCAACAAATGAGCATTCCTTGTCAGCCCACATTCTAGCGAACCCTGGTGAAATTCCAACTGGACCAGCAACATTTCAAAACTGTATCACCATGACATCATTATTTGAAATGCCATTTGTCTAATATTCAGAAACATGCAGGAGGGGAAACTTGCGGCTAGCAGACTCTCCCACACTGATACGATATCTCAGTGTAAGTAGGGACTAATATGGAATTGTCTATTGTTTCATTTTTTCTTTATTCTTTCATTAATGGGATGTAAGTACATTCCGGTATTAAAAACTGTAACATAAAGACCAAATTGGTAATACAGTACATTACAGACAGCCCTTCCCTTTCTAACAGGCCAGTTTGGAACCAAATTATATAGTTATTCATTTAATCCTTAAAGAAATAGAAATCATATTTTACCTGAGCTGGTACAGTTTGAACTTAATGTTATGAGATAAAGAGGCTGTGTACTACAAAAGAAACAAGAAAACATGTCTCTCTGTTTAGTTTTTTTATTAGGCTGCATGAAAAAACCCAACTAAATTACAGTGCCAGCAGTCTGGTCTGATTAACAAGGAGATGGCTCCTTTAAACCGGTTCTTTAATGAATCTTTCAAAAGGATTCACAAACTCAAAACACACTGCAGCTTTGAAACAGTCTGATAAACCATCCACTAAATTAACTTTCTGAACTGTTTCTGAAGGAACATCTGATTTGCAAAATATTGTCTCAAAAAGTATTTTTTTAGATAGTTTAGACACGGAAAAGAGTGCTTATCGCATTCTTTAAAAGTGATAAAGGCTAAAGTCAGTTGGATAAACATGTAGCAGGCCTGTCAAACTAACAAGCCCACAGACCAAACTAACACACAGATTTCTTTTCAAAAGAGGATTGTGAGCAAACGGTCCATCTGATTCACTAATCCTCATTCAGACAGAGAATGAGCTCTGGGCTCTGTTTTGTTTCAGGCCGAGCAGACGCACAGATGCTCCCAAGGCCTGCAGTAACCACCACTATTATCAACAGAGCATTGTCTACAATCTCAGATGAAACGCTGAAAGGAATTACAACTGGTCTTGTTTGCTTTGCCTCAAGACAGTCGTTATACCGATCCAAAAATGATTCCTTTGTGATCATTTCAGTTCTAGACAGTGTGTTAAACTTCTGCAGGGCAAGCATTGGACTTAAATGCCTCTTCCCTGTTAAAAACAGCCTGATTTATGGATACTGTAACTGTTAGACAACCTTTGTCTAAAGAAAACAAAACAAAAAAACTAAACTAAAAAAATAATTATTAACCAACACAAATGTTATGCCATGCAAATCAGCATATTATAATAATTTCTGGAGCAATTGGAGTAATGATGGTGAAAATGCAGTTTTGCCATCACAAGAATAAATAAAAACTTAAACGACTATTATTATTATTATCTAGAAATATTTCCAGTCTTGGTGAGCTAAAAATAATTTAAAAAACATCCAACTTTTTAATCATTTTAAATTCTTTAATCAATATATTGTTTATTTTAAAATAAACTTTAAGAAATGTAACATTAAATGTGCCTCTTACAGTATTTTAAAAGAAGATACGTTAAAAAAATAATAGGCCAGATATCTGAAACATCACAAGCTCACTTTGTAACAGTAAGGAGCTTTAAAAACAGAAGTGCATTAACTGAAGATCTACGTAATGAAATTGGACACTTGCAGTATAGACATCTCCATTAATGATAATGGGAGCAGCAATCTGAGGATGTCATAATGACCTTTGTATATGTAACCTGTCTGCTTGGACTGTCGACTATTCTTTTGCTGCCTCGCAAGCACTGATATGTCCTTTAGGATATGCAAATTAAGTTACCTTCTGCTTCACATAACAGCCAATTACTGAGATCATGCAATAACATGAAAAGCTCTCATTACAGGACTATGGTGTTGAAGATCAGCCAACTCAAAACTGCGGTTTTTAAGAAGCTCAGTCACAATGGATAGTCCCACCACTCCACTTATCCCACTCAAACACCCAATTCCCACTCCGCACATCTCACTCTCGTACAAATTCATGCACAAAAGCACTCAATACTGCAGTCCTCTCTCTTTCACAGTACCTTGCTGTTTACCCAGATTAAGTCAAAGCTCAAAATGAGGTTAATACCTAGATAAACACGCGCAGTCATGTAAAACAAGGTCAGGACAAGTAGCAAAGACTGCAGCTTCCTTTTTCCTTTCTTTCAATATTACTATAAAGTGCTGTATCTCATAATGAAATTCCTTAAAAAGGGTCCTTGCTCAGTGATTCGAGAAAGTCTCACTGATCAAACTGACCATTAACTTCAAATCTCTGTTCCCCGGCCTCAGCCTCAGCAAAGAGAGTGTTAATGTGTGTGTCTTTCAAAGTATACTACATCTGATGGCATACAATGTCTTTATTTTGAAAAAAGATATTTTGAATAATGCTGGTAAGCAAACAGTTGCTGGTCCCAATTGAGTTCCATAGTATGGGAAAAACTACTATGGAAGTCAATGGACCCTTTCCACAAGACTGTGATGACACATTTAACGGTCAACAGCATCGCAAATGCTTAAACGTTTTTCTTATTTGTATTGTCAAGAAAACACAATTGTGGAGGTTTTTTTTTTTTTTTACTATTTGAGCAAATTGGATTGCAAAAGAAATACATCTGTTGTACCATCCCATTCACTGCTATTCAAGTTTACCCAACTCTGACGACTTCCGCTGCGGAGAAACCCAGAAACTTGAAAAGGGTCCATGGGGACCAACAACTGCTTTGTTTAAAAATGTTTTACATAAAAGTCAGGTTTGAAACAGCTTGAGAGTTAATGACTGAATTTTTGGGTGAACTAACCCTCTAAATATAACATCCTTAAAACTGCATACTTTTAAAAGAACTATGTAATAAATGCATGCAAATGTACGCACATAACCATAAAATAGGTTAACTCAAAAATAACCATTTATCTATTATTTACTCACCTTCATGGCATCCCATTTCAATGTGCTCTATGCAATACAGATTTTATGTAAACTATTCCTTCAAGAAAAGACTCTTTATTATTGAGCAGGGAAAGCTCTTTCCGTTTTAGATGCCTGTTATTAGCTTCCGCTCCAAATATTGCTTATTTCGTCGTGTCTTGAAGAGGCATAGAGATAATAAACAGGTCTAAGCTAAATGGATGAGGAAATTTCTCACTTATTGCTCTCTGGTGACAAATGACGTGCACAAAAATTCCAACTTTTTACAGCGTTTCATTGCTAAACAAACTGACAACAGCAGCAATAGTCAAATTACTCTCAGCAGCAATTGCCTGAAGCTAATAATGTTCGGGCCTACTATTTCTGGGAAAGGTAAATGAGCGCTGACAGCTAATTTCAGCATTCGTGAGGAAAACTGTTTGAGGATTAGTTCACACAAAATTGACAATTCTTTAATTTGCTCATCCTCGTGTTGTTCCAAAACCCACCTGACTTTCTTTCGTCAGACTTTTCTACTGGTAGCTCTACTCAATGCAATAATGATAAATGGGACCTAGAGCTTTGAAGCTTCAAAATTGACTCAAAAGCACCATATGAATACCGTACCATATTACTAGTCTTCTAAAGTCATTGCTTTGAGTGAACAAGCTAAAACTTTCATTTTCCACTAATGATTTTCTTCAGCAAGCTGCAATCACCACAACCAGATCAATGAGTCATTGAATTGATTCTGATTCCCAAATAAATCATTAAGTGAGGTTTTGTGATTTTTATTTTATTTAAAGACACATCAAGAAAAGCTAGTGAAGTAAATAATGACTTTTGCTTAGTTCCCAACACAAGCTTGACTTCAGAAGACTTGAAATATAACGCAAAATTTAATTCAAACCGAATACATTTAAGTTTGTTAGATGTAGAAATGAAAGTCTTGATGTTCCTGTGCAATTCAGTAAATAGCTTTAACGCAGAGGCAAATGAGATCTGTCCTTGGTTTGATTACAGATATATTGCATGAAGATGCCAAAAAGAAAAATGGAAAATGTTTCGAAGATTAATGTTCAGACATGAAATAGGATTGTTGTTTCATTCAAGGTGCTGAATTTCCCAACATACTGAGCTTAAAAAGCAGATGTCTGAAAATTATATTTGAGAGTATCTGATATTGTTTAAGGCCACAACCAGGCTGAAAAATCAATTGCGTTTACACTCAAAAGACAACGTGCCCATCAGAAGTGAATCCTAATAATAATTGAACAAAGTAAAGCATGCGGTTTTATAGATGTTCTTAAATTACAGGTCACGGTGACTTCTACAGTCCTATTGATTTCCCTCAGTAATAGAACTCAAGCCAGCCAGGAGCCAGGGGGAGTGACCATCTGTCCAATGCTGTGACTGCTGACACCTCAAAAGGAGGTAAATGGGCTCAGCTTGCCTAAAACACTCTGACGTGTGAATATTGGTGGTCACTTCCGTACCCGAGAACTAAAAGTGGAGCTAAAACATTCATTGACCCCCTCATAGATTTTGGCTAAGGCAACCAAAGTTAATTAAGAAAGTTAATTAATGTCGAAAATCTCAAAGATAGAAGGACAGGGAAGCATTTGGAAAAAAATGAAAGTGAAGGTAGAGGATAAGAACGTATCTAAAAGACGATGGAGGACAGCTAAGTGCAATATGCTGGACTCAAACACGCACTGAAGAAGTATTTGTGCTATCGAGTTTGCCTCAGGGGTGCTGAATGCATGGGAAGAAAATGGAGAAAGTAGGCTATAGTAAAGAAATGATTCTATTGTTCTATATAAAAGAATTCTATATTATTACATTGTTACAGTATTTATAATAATAAGGAGGACTTCTACAACAACTTCTCCATAAACTACAGTGGGATGTTGTTTGCAAATAGATTTGCAGAAAGAACAGAACTAAAGAAAGAAGGAGGAGGAGATGAAGCTAAAAAAGAGAAGGATAAATTGATGCAGTCTAAAAAAGCTTTTGTTGACTTATCACAGTCACACATGCACAAGAAAGAAAATGAGACCAGTTTTGCTAGTGCCCTTTAAAGTCTTCAGGGAGTCGCTGTGACAAAACTGGTCAGATAAAAGAATACCGGCTTTGCGAATGCTAAAGTGCACTGAGAAAAAAACTTTTTACAAAACGAAATCAGAAAACGTCAAACGAATTATCAAATAAAAATGTCAAAAGAGTTGATATAAAAAGTTCTGAAAAACTTTGTGCACCAAGCGCTATTTGCAATCTGTCATAAATTGTGATTTGTTTATGTTGCTTAAGTTATATCTGGCAGCATCACTGGTTCAGTTACTTCTGCAGCGCTGCAGGCAGTTGCTCGCACCGTCTCCAAACTCAAAGGCACCACTGTTTGCAAACGAGAAGATCAGAGAAGTGGCTTCTTGCTCAGAATCTCTCAGAAAAAAAAAATATATAGACAGTATAGTACTGCTGCCGTCTTCTCAGAAAATGCTAATCACTACTAGCAATGCAGACTTTTTAAAACTACTGTGTCTCCAGGTAGACGCTGCCCTTTTGCACCGATACACACTCACCATGCTTTCCTCAAATTCTCTAAGCATATGGTTCTCTGAAGACCAATCACAACTGACAACAAGAAGAACTGCTCATGTAATGCGTTGGTGGATACATTTATGACGCAAGGTCAAATGGCTTCATTTTTTCCCATTAAAAATCTTTAAAGATGCACTATGAAAAACAATGCACAACAAAAATCCATACATCTCAACTAGGAATACTGATATATTGAAAAAAAGTGTGTATTGTGCCGAATATGATTTAACATTGTCTTAATAAAGCATTAAATAACCTTTTAACATTTAGGCCTTTTAAAAAGACATTGTATAATTCTTATTATCACCAAATCTTGCATTATTATTATTATTTACTACTAAATAAAAAACAAGGCCTACAATCAATAATTTCTTACAAAGCCTTTGCTAATTGAAAGAAAACAAGTTTATAAAAAGATTAAGTCCAAGAGTTGCTAATAATATAACGTCATGATAAATATATAGAGTGTAGAAAAGTGTAGAAAAAACGAGAGCAAAATCAGTATTTTAGTGGAAAATTAATCTCTTGATCAAAATGACAGCAAAATCAGGACGTTGAGCAAATATGCAATGCTATAAGGCTTAAAATTACTTGCTTGAGACTTTAAATCAACAAGAACAATGCTTCTGTCCGAGGCTATTTGTCATTTCTAAGCCTCTGTACTCACCTGACAGCAGTTTAATGCTTCCTCTTTTATAAATGGATGGGAATATGATCAAGATGAGTATAGAGAACAACTTTTACTTGAAACCTAATGAGGAACTTACACGAACAAAAGCTGCCTCTGCATCCCGTCAGACATCGCACAATGGATTTGGGCACATTAGCATCGATGTACATGGGTGTTTCAAGTCTTTCCACATTAGTCACTGCTAACATTACTCCCAGTACTCAGATTATAGTGCATAAGCGTGTGAGTTCATAATGTCAGCAAAGAATAGGTGGGAGTACTCATGAAATGTGAATACGGTCTGTGGCATATGCTGAAGCTAATACATTAAAAATTCCCTCTTAATTAAACGAAGCTAGAGGTAAGACAAAAACAATGTCTTCAAACTAGGCCATTACAAAGGGCTTATTCTGTTTAGTTCTTCCTTTGAAACAAGTGTCATTTTAACGTTACACTTTACGCCTTGTCCTTCGATCTTTTTGCGTCACTGGTCAGGCTCTTCTAACATTTAACCGTGACAATAAAAGTTTAATCAATTTCACCTCTTTATTTAAAGGCTTGTCTGAAAACCGCTTTATAGGCACATTTCTAAGCAGATTCACAAACAGAAAAGCAATTAACTTAATGAATTATACTGAAACTGCAAACGAATGCTGCTGATCAAATCTAAATAAATGTTTACCGTTTCAAAAAAAAACAGACAGGTCTTGTTTTACTTTTGAAAATTTGAATAAGATATAACCTTTGAACCTTTAAGAAGTGTTGGGCTTTTACACCGTTCAAAAGTTAATGTTTTGAAAGAAGTTGCTCACCAAAACTGAATTTATTTGATTAAAAATATTAAAATTAAAAATTTAAAAAATACATTAAAACAATTAATATATATTTTTCTGTTTAAATATATACATAAATAAATAACATACATACACATCTGTGTGTGTGTGTGTGTGTGTGTGTGTGTATACAAATTACTGTTTTGAAGAGACATCACACAAGATTTTAATCACACCTTCATATTTTACTAGTTTTACTCAACTGCAGTGACAGTTACTCATACAGTAGGTAAAATATCAAGCTAACTCTCATATGTTTTGTCTTAATTTTTAACAGCTTATGCATTACTTAGATATTCCCGATAAATGTAAGACAGCACAGACATACAGACAGACAGACCAAGTCACTTTCAAGTGTGGTTCTCTAGACGACAAGCGCTGTATAAACGTTTGCTCACATTAGAATCAACAGTCTGAACAATGCATGCTAGGATTTTTCCTGTCGTTCAGTGCAGTGAGCGCGCCTTCACATCGGAAAGTCTCTCTATCTAGCTGGGTGCTGTATTACTGCTTGTTTGTCTTAGCAAACAGAGCCCCTCGCCTCAGCCTGGAGACACCATAGCGACCAGATTCGCTGAGATCACGCGCACAGGGTGTCCCAAAGAGCTGACAAAGGGTAAATCTGCTTTCCCGGTACTCACTATAAAGCACTTTATTTATTTGCATCGCATGTCCATTTGAGTATTATAACAGCAGGTAAAGAATTACAACTTATTGGCTTTTGAGTGAATTAAAATTGGCCTACTGTAAACGAAACATAATACTTTCCATGTACTGTAGAATCTCATATTACATGAAAACAGAAAACATGTGACCCTTTAAAAGCACTGTTTGACTTAGAGTGCTGAGAAAAGCCCTGACATGAATATGGAGGCTGTAATAGCGTTGCACACCTCCCTGTCAATCAAACGCTTGACTTCTAAATAGAGCCTCGCTGTTGCCCTTTCACACCCATTTGGTTTGTACTTACGGCTACTGTTACAACTCCGTATGGCATGGAAATATCTACACTGCGAGTGAGCAAATGAAACACTGCCATTATGATCAAGGAAGCCATCTAAACAGTCGGCTTCACTGATCAGAATGGGATGATTCCAGTTTGTGGTTTTACTAGCAGGGTGTTGCAATGCGCTGTTGACTGTGAGGGACACGGTGCATTAAAATATTGTGTTGTTACTGGCTGATGGAAATCTAGTGCTCACGAGTACTCTTAAAAACCCATATCATTATAAGAAAATCACTTAAGAAATGGCATGCATGTTAAAGATTGGTATTATGTAACTTGCAATTACTCAAACCCATTAAATCACCCGAGAACGCTTCACTTTTGAGTTTGAAGATTGTAGAATGTTAACTATAAATACACGCAGACTGTCTTGATTTCATGTGAACAGTTTTACTTGGCTGTTGTGAAGTGTCACATGACAAGAAAGAGGAAGCAAGTAAACAACATAGCGGAGATGTACTGTAACATGGTTCGCATATAAGACAAATGCATTTCAATTTATGCTATTTGATCATTCGCAACTTCCTACTGGGTCTCATTGACCAACTGAGACACTGTCCTGTTTGTTACAATTGTGACCAGCAATAAAATACTTACCAACTGCAGATCTGAGGCTTTAACAAAGAAATAAATGATATGCCCAGTTGGATTCATCAAGCTATCCTAGACCACTAAGTAACCGATAAATGTGATAAAAATGAAAAACGTTCTGTTTACCTTGGCATAAGGTGGAACAATTCAAAACAACTGCTTTAGCACAGGGTTTATAGGCATCACAACATAGAGTTTAATACGTTAAAATGTCTTACAGCTTGCCATTTCTTTTACATTCAGATGCAGCATGCTATTAGCAATTACACAGTTTATGTTTAGTTAATGATCTGAAAGTAAGCAGGACTCAGTGCAGAAACGTGACAAAACGTATTGTACTTAATGTGCAAATTTCATTTTTGCATATTACAGTTGTTATGTATTTAATAAAATGTATTGATAGGCTTGGATAGCATATTTAATTGGCCTATCTGATTCTGGTGAGAAAACTGATAACAGCGTGTGAATAATACAATGACTTTCAGGGAGTAGACTACTGTAATTAAAGAATTTTAGCATTTATGCCACTGCCACTCGTTAGCTAAATGTCAACAATCTCAAAAAAAACAAAAAACACTTAAGTTGTAAAATGTAAATCTACAATTAAGTGATCCCTCTGACAGATGGGATGCTTTATTGACACACTCCCCGAAGCGCATTTGTTATGATTCCCTCTTTTGGCGAAGGCAACTACTGTACTATGCACTAACTCTTATGACAATTATTAGCCCACATCTGCTTTAAATCTTAAAAAGTAGCTGGATTCCGATTGGCTGGTGTTTTTTATTTATAGTATTAGCATTATTGTTTATCAGTTGGAAAAAACATAATTCTGAAAGTGATTCCTAACATACAGTACATTTCCTCAGTGTAGCTATCATTAGCTGCAATGTGGACTCCCCTATTCTCAGAGAATTAAAATGTTATGGTTATCATTACAGTTATCCTTAGTGTGTTAGAACCTTTAGTATCTACTTAGCAACAAATATGTAGCAAATTTGTTTTGATGTGTAAATATTTTCTAGCCATTTTCTAGCCACTAATGCAGTATTTTAATGTCACGATGAAAAGTATAGTATACGATTCATCAACCTTTTGTTCAAATAGCTTTTGAGGTTTGAGGATCATTTAGGATCTGACACACCTACCACAAAAAAAGACCACCTTTAACTCACATCCTTTAACTGGAATATTTGACACAAATTTGATGACAGGCAGTGCTAAGTTGTATTTATTCTTTTATTTATTGATTCATTTTTATACTCGTAAAGGTATAAAGCGCCATAAAAATCGCCAAATGCGATTAAATATTTAAATGAAAGTTAATTTTCTTTTTCTTTTGGCTTAATCCAGCAACAAGAACCAACAAAATATCTCAATGTCATGAAGTCCAAAGTTGCATCTTATTACAAAACTTTAATATTTACCTCTTGTAAACGTACATATCCTAAAGACCTTTTCAATTTATAAATAAATTGTGCACAATAGTAATTGCAGACAAAGAATAACGGGACATTTAAGACGGGAGGCGCTCCGACAATGAGGATGGAAGGTGTCTACAGACCGCAGTTACTCGAAACGATGCTTTTTATTATTACTATACACCATGCGTATGCAAAACAATGCCCGTTACCACGCGGATGATATTTCGCTATTTTTCCGTTAAAAAGCAAACCTTTCTTTGGCATAATAAGGGTTGGTTAGCCGGTATGCTAGCAGGCTGCAGATGGGAGGCACTGGCCATCACCTCGGTGCTGGAATAACTAGATTTATACAGCTGAGGGATGCATTAGACAGTCGCTTCAGGGGATTTACCCATGTATGCTTCATATAATATTTGAATTTTCCCCCTATTTTAAATCCTTATAACCAGCACAATAAGGCTAGGATGCACTCGCCTCGCCTTTCTGACACATCTAATAACGGTTTGCTTGTTCCAAAGTGGCTTCCATAGATCCTACCTTCAGTGATGACAGCCCCGGTACAGGAACAAAACACTTCCGAGGAAATACGGTGCTGTGCTTTATTTCCAAACGGACGGCTTTCCAAAGCTAGCCAGTAAGTTTAAACAGCCCAGAAAATCCGCCGGCTCGCCTATGAAGTGATGGAAGCGGACTGAATCCACGCGTTGCTGTGGGTATCTAGGAAATGCTCGTCTCTCTGCCGCTCCCTGCCAAATAATGACCCCTCCCACCGAATCCCCAGCCACACACACGACAGGTGCTGAGTATGCGCTCTCCCTTCTTGCTAAATAGTGAGCCGCGCGGTGGCTCTGTACTGCGCCTGTGCTGTAAACGCGGAGAGAAAGAGCGCAGCCTGGGGTGGGCGGGGCGAAGATGCTGCTGCGCATCTTTGTTAAATAGTGATGCTCAGCTGGAGGATGGAGCGCGTGCTCAGTGATGTGTGCTTATTGAGAGTCAACGAATGTTTAGAATTGTGTATTTTTTTCTGTTTTTATGTTACGCAAAATATGTATTCCTTTTTTTAATGCAATACAAATTATATGGTTATTATTATGATTTATTGTCATTAAAAGTCGGAAAAAAGACAAAAATGTTATTTGCTCATAATTAGTAATCCAAAGGTGTTTTTTCTTCTTCTTTCTTTTAAAAACGATTTAATGCTAATATACAATGTATAACAGGTCTATAATATTGCATAATTTAATATCAGTTCAGTCAATATTTATCACAGATAAACATTTATAAGAACTAGTATTTTACAAAATAATCACTCCAAATTTACTAAAAGCTAAAAATATGCAGTGGTTTTATGATTCGACCAATTTTCTCAATCAGCTAATATGCAAGATAAAAGAAAGATAAAAAAAAAAG
>JAUMHP010000040.1:19122674-19136200 GCA_032361065.1 Enteromius trimaculatus
CATGCGAGATCCCATATGTAACGTCTCCGTTCCCTCCTTCAGGGAACGTGGGTTACCGTTGTAACCTTAGACGTTATTCACCTGTGAAATAAACATTGTTATTTTTTATATACTTCCTATGTCCGTCTGCTTCGTAACACAAGTTGCTTCTATCCTTAATATTTCAAAGACGGCAGTTCACAAAAAATGAAGCAAACGTGCATTGTTCTGTACCGGTGGCGGATTGGTGAGATTAACAGTTTTAAGAATAAAACACAAACGAAAATGATTTGTCTGCAGTGGTCTCTTATTTATTTATTTTTTATTTTTTCCAGAGCTAAATATACATATATATATATATATATAAATATTTGTTTTGTTTTGTTTTTATTGAAAACGAGGGAAAATGTTTGAGAAATCTGTTTAGAATTGCTTGAACCAGTTGCCAATTGATTTGGTGATGATACAGAAATTAGACACTTTAATTTATTCTTTGAATTCATTCTCAACATTGAAACTAATTTCATTTCAGTGTAGATAAAGTGACATCAAAGACTGTATCAAGCATTTTTCCCATTGTCTCATATATGTTGCTAAAGCTACATAGTAGGAGTATTCAACATTAATCAAGGATATTCACACACTATGAATATTAGGACATGTCCTTTATTTACTGCAATCACATGGGTGTTAACTTGTACATAATGGCATGATGAATAACTTATGGCATACCATTACCAAGAACCAGGTGGTTGTCTCTGATAAAACTCTTGACAATGAACATATTTGAATGTTCCTAACCCTAATAATGAAAATAAATATATAAATATATGTACACTTAACATTTTAAATAAAATATTTCAGCAGAAATTATATTTGTGGCTTGTAAAGCTTTCAGATTTGATTTTGGATTTTTTTTTTTAAATGTTATGGTTAATTTTTAACCTTTTATTTTGGATACATAATGAAAAACATTGTGTAATTAAGACATTCCTACGAGCATTACACAAAACAAAACAGAAACATTTGAAATATGTTTTGTTTATTATTTCATCTAGTCTTATAACCTGTATAATTTGTATGCATCTACATTTGCAGAAATAAGGTAAGTCTCACATTAACAGCTGGAATCAAAGGCTTATCACCTTCAATTTTCAAACAGCAATATTGAAGGAACTGTCTCATTATTTCCCATCATTTCATCATATCATTTTCAGAGTGTAAAAAGAAAACCTACAGTAGGGAACGCTAGGTCTTTTATTTCAATTTAGCATTGCACTGACAACATTGATTTTCTTGTTTTGTTTTTGTTTTGTGTTCACAGAAAGAAAAAAATAAATAAAAATTGACTGAGATCTGACACAGGAGGCACGAATGTTTTTGTTCCTGTTCATGACGATTTTTCTTTAGTATTTAGACCTTTCTAAGTCATTTTAGTAAAACAATTTTCCCTTCTTCTACAGTAGTTGCTAGAGCCTTGTTGGAATATTGTCCAAATCAAATTATTATTATTATTATTATGCGTATTCATCCATTTTCATTTGCATTACTTAATTCCACGTCGTAACAAAAGCAACATTTAATGCAGTATATTTAGGTCTACATAAAAGTAGAAATGACCTTTCTACAGTATATACAGCAGTTTTGTGCTTACAGTATTTACCTTATACAAACTTTATGAGAAAGTTTGATGTAAAAAGTATAATTTTCTCCATCATCTTATTCACAGTTGATGAAATCAGGGCAGTAAATGCTCCCGGTTCAGATACTTTGGTCTGACACTTCAAAAATAAGACAACGACCCACTTTCACAGCAGTTGTTTACTTGACTTGTTTGCTGCTCTAGCTAAAAATGCATTATCAAATCATTACATGTGATTTATTTAAAACTTAAAACATCTGAAATTCATGAATCAGACCTTTCCCCTACAACAAATAAAACAGTCTCAGCCAAAAGTTGCATTTAGGCCCTCAGGATGTTGATTCGAGTATAGCCTTTAAGATGTCGAGATTCCTATTCTAACCCAATGGTCATGGTTTACTTTAGCTAATGCAATGCTAACCCTGAAGCTAACTGGACCACACCTGGGATCCTCAGGCAGAGTTTACAACATTCACTTGGCATTGCAATACTATATCCGTTATTTATCATTGGTGCATCTGACTCATCTAAATGTGTGCATTAGTCATGATAGAGTCATGAGATCTCCTTTGTGGTTTGATTTATTCGTGCAGGGCTGAGGATACATTTTTGCTCACTTAAACTTCACTGTATCCTTTATATATTCTATTTGGGAGTCATGGCTAACTGTTTCAGAAAATATTTCTCTCAAAACTGTATAGGAATACACAGACAGCTATGAATTGGAAGGAAAAATGTATTAGAATCTTTGATTCTAATAGACACAGCTACTAAATATTTAGAGAGCTACCCTTTTATATTTCCCGTATGCAATTTTGTACCATAAAAAAGACCATGAGGATGAAATAAAATCGGCTTTTATACAGTAGACTGTATGAGGTGAGTTTTTATCACTTCAAGAAGACCTCTCATATTAATGTTACATACTGTATTAGTTTTCCTGTCATTTAAAGTGCTTTATACACAAAATAACATGAATAGAACTTTGAATAGAATGAATAGAAAACTTTCTCTGAGATCTGAGTTTTCATATACATACACATAGAGTGCGCAGCTGAGTGCATGCTATACCCAGAATTTTCAGTAAATGTACAGTTAGTTCGATGCGATGAAGCTTCAATTCAAAAATTTGCTCAAAAAACTGTAGAAGAGACACAGAGTCATTTTCTGTAATAACAAGAGAAATACCCGCTGTCTCTGAATGCTCACACCTGCTATTCTGACAATGGCACCTGTTGTCAGAGGATTCATTATCCCTGTGGGTCTGCAGCAGGTTTATCTACCGCCTGTCACTCAATGAACTAATGGAGGTTTCAGAGTGCAGTGGCAGAAAATGACCATCTGACCTCAGCTGAGCTGCAGTTCCATCACTCAGTTATATGGAAACATCTGTATGCATAGCCTGGGCTAAATAATTTGAGATGTGCTGTGAGTTTATTTGCGCACATGGTGTAGTCTCTCTCACCGTCCTTCTCACTTTTCTGTGATTACTGTTATGCAAATGTGCTGACATTCTGTCAGCTTCAGTTAGTGGGAGTTGAACAGGTGAAGTTCAGTTTCAAAGAAACAATAGCTCAAGGGTTCATAAAAGTAATCTGGAAAAAAAAAAAAGCTCTAATTGTGACTGAACACTCATATATTCCTTACACTACAATAAATCGGTAATTGATTTTACAATAAATAAACAAGAAACCAAAATCTGGCCATTTAAAACCAATTGAAATTAGTGCTGGTGAAACAGTCTTACAACCAGTTCGTATGTATTTTGCAAGGTGGTTAAAAACGAAGTGACGGGTAGGTTTAGGCGGGATTGGGTGTAGGTAATTCTTACACATTAATATGAATTGACACTTCTTAAAACATGTACAATTTAGTAAAAATCTTGTAAATTAAAGTTAGGAATTACCCACCAATTTGTACAAATTGCCATGAGATTGGACTGGTGTGTGTGTGTATATTATTATGTATAAATAAATACAAATACATGCACCGATCACAAAGCAACAACAAAACATTAAAACAAAGCAACAACAACAAAATAACTAAACAAGAAGCATCACTGCACAAGTACAAAAATGCAACACCACAACAAAACACAACTAAAGCAAAACATGAAAAACAAAACAATAACAAACAAAAAAAAGCACAACACTCTAAACAAGCAGAAGATTTTCAACTCGCCTGACCGTGTGCCAGAGTTTTGCCTATTTTTGTTTCTAACATGCTGTGTGATCCAGCTGTAGTTTTCGATTTTGGACAACAGACAGAATGGAAAAAATTTTCTGCAAGTGAAGTTCAGTCAGGTACACAGGCAGTGTCCAGGGGCCTGTTCCATAAAACAAGATTAGAGAACAAGCCAGGCTTATTTCAGTTAGTCTGACTTATTGTCAGTTAATTTGTATTAAAATAAGTCAGACTATCTGCCATAAGCCTGGCTTATTTGGTAAACTTGTTTTATGGAACAGGCCCCAGGAGTTCGGCTGGTATGGAGCTTTAAGAAACTGCAAAAAAAAATTAAATAAAAAAATAAATAAATAATAATAGGTGATTGTTTCTTTCACAGCATATAAAACAAGAGAAACTTGCCATTATACTTATTACAGTGTTCTTAAAGTACCTCTCATTAGCCTTAGAAAAGACACATCAGATAAAACTGCTGTATTCTGTCAACATACCTTCATGTATTTGATTTGATATGTTAGGTGACCTGAGAAGAACTGTGCCCCATCTTTTTATATTCACTGTAGCTTCTGCTTCATCTTTTCACACATGATTTGTTTATCATCTCAGTGAGTCATTTTTTTTAAACTCTTCAAGGTAAAAATATTTTCTGCAGCTCTGCGTTTCAAATGTTCCATAATAATTGTGAATAAAAACTGTACTTCGATCTGAGTTTTCTTTCATTAAGTGAACTCATGAAGGCAGCTAGAATGTGATGTTCTGTACAACGCACTCATTGTACATTTGGGATTTAACTGCTTCATACTGTAATAAACAGATTTAGTTCAGTACTTCTCGGGGCTGGTAAACTAAAAGGTGAAAGTTCAAACCATAAAAGGTGTTTGCTTCTGGAGCATGCCCAATTGAGCAACACGTGTTGCTCCATGGGTATTCTTCCTGTGATACTGCCTAAAGCTTCTATAAAATAACTGTGTTGAGGCACTCAGCTGGAGACTTTGTTTTCCTGTGCCGTCTCAGCAGCCCTGTGTCCCCCTAGGTTTGAATAGATTGTGTTTTATTGTGTGAATGGCTTCACCCGCCACTTCAACGTAAAGCTCCAGAGCACATGTGTGGACATACATCTTACACAACCAAATATAATTCATCCACCGACACTTTCCTGCCGACTATTGACATATTCCTGCCCTCCCTCATCCACCTCCTCACTCGTTTTCCATAATTCTTTCTCTCTTTCTCAGTCTTCTCCCTAGGAGGCCTTTCCACTCAATACACCATATGTCACACTCAGCAATTGTGTCGCACCAATATACAAACACCAATTATAGCAGAATCACATTGTTGTGTTGTGTCAGATTTTCCATGTACAGACCATGTATATAAAATTAAATGTAAAAGCTAAAGTGTGTGGACACATGAGCATCACCCTCATATCGATCCATATTAATATCTACTTTTAGTAAACAGAAAGTGATTTTGAATTTTGAACGATAACAATTTCTGATAAAGAAAAACTCCTAGGTGTGACTTGCCTTCAGTATCTTCAAAAAGTTTGTTCTGGCGAAGCAGTTTCTAACGCATGTTCCTTTCAGTCCAGAGCACATGCAATTATCGAGAAGAGACAGAGCATAAAGACACATTGACCCACAGTTTGAGTACTGACATTACGAAATACTGCTAACTGACTAATGCGAAGCACAGCCCGTTAATTAAGATCCCAAGTTGGCAGAGATCATTATCAGCTTTTTGAAAGACACCCAAATGCTTTTCTTGCAAGTAATAAAAGACTCTAGCACCACTCTTTTTCCATTTGTTTCCACAACTTGCTTCCTTGCAAAATAAAGATATAGTGTACATTCGGATTCAAGTGGCAAACATAATCTGCAGCCTAGTTGGCACCTCTGTTCATTAAAATGCAGACCAAAACGCAGGTTCAAGGCCAGTGAGGTCAATTTTAAAACTAAGTTGTATTGATTTCCAAAGGAAATGCTATTATGGGTGAGACACAATGTACTGCAAATGTAATTCAAAGTTCCAGAATGTGAACTCAATGACATTATTGAACAATAAATCATTGTAATGAATGAAAACTGTATTTGAAATTGATACGTTTCTAATTATGTAGATGAATCGCATATTGGCCAGCGTATTCATCTGTGTGTAATGCAAAAATGGTTGCCATTACTGTCCTTTATAAAGTAGAACAGTTACATATTGCATTGTCAAGAGCCAACAAGTAAATGCAGACCTTTGCAGGACAATAAATACATTTTCTTTTAAATGCTGATATTGAAGCATTAGTAAGTCATATTTGTGTGAAAAACTCATTTATTGGGTCACAGTGGGTCAAAACCAAAAGATGCATGCCATTGTCTGCGGCAGTTTGTCTCTAATAATTAAAGGGAATTCAAATTCTCTGCAGAAACAGGAAACATTGCAGAATAGTCCATCAAGGCCATTTGCTTCAGAGTTCAGACCAGATAAAGAAAACTGTTCAATCATTCAGATCTGCTCAGCATGACCGCACTAATAATGGAAGTCAAGAGCGTTTCATGAAAAACTCATCACGCCTTCATTGAGCCCTTACAAAAATGAATTGTTCTGAAGAGCGAACCGTTGAATGGTTTGGCTGATTTTAGAGCGGTTCAGCTGAAAGCAATCAAATGAATGGCGTGATTTTAAGGAGCAAAAATCAAAGCCGTTGTATTCATGAGCACAAATCTTTTCCTCTGCACAGAAAATGTTCCTGAAGTATATGAACTATATATACACGTGTGTATGTAAAATAAATAGTAGTATATAAACAGAAGTTCCACGTGCTTTAATCTTTACTCGTAGGTTTTTCTTTTTTTTTCTTCTTAGCATAGTAAACAAATGAAGATGAATGGACGTGTAACTGCAGCAGGTGTTTTATCAAGCCTTCACAGCTGTTCTACCCCTCTACAAAAACATACATATCTAGTCAATGCCAGACATCTGCTGACTCACACGAATGCTGGGCTACTGTTGCTTTGAACTCACTTAACCTCTGACCTCAGGGGCACTAATGCATGACAATAGGAGGGGAAGCAAGACACAATCTGAACTCCAGAGAATAGGGATCCTGCGGGGGGACTCACAACCTCTCACTGATGGTTGATAGCTGTGTGTGAGTCCCCTGCGGCCAGAAAATCCACTGCACAGCAAAAACTCCTGGTGTTAAAATCATAAAAAAAATAATAAGATATTTTAGAGAGAAGTGTTGAAGTTGTGGTGTTGAACTTTACAGGATTAACACTAGCTAGTGTTAACAGCACCCTCCAGCTGGCGTAAAAATGATGAGTTACCTTTATTGACACTTCTGAGTGTTATTAGTCACATCCAGGACATCTGTGAGCAGCTGAAATATTTTCCACAGACGCCATTTTCTTTGCTCGTGATGCGGAGCATAAATGGTGAAATCACTCGTTTAAACTTACTCACAAAATGTGTTATGTGATTTTGTCATAAAACAATGTGATATTTAATTGCTATACAGAGGTCACTTAGAAAAGAGTGACACCAGAAGTGTTTTATCTCTTTTAAAATAGGTATTTATAAAATGATATTGATTTATAGCGATATTTGATGTGCTGTGCACTCCAAAACTTTTTGTCAGAGAGATATCTTCTTTCACTCGCGATGCAGTGCAGACAGGAAGTTCACGAGTTCATACTTTTATATAATTAGATATAGATAAGCGTGTTTGGCGTGCTGTCCAGGAAGAGAGCTCGAATCCCTAGGAGGTCTAGGGATTCTACCTCTTCTAGTCCGTGAGGAACCAGCCTGATCCCAGAGTTTTTACTAACGTTATACGTTGTGTTTTATAAAATATTAATAATGATGATATGCTGTGTGGGCCTAAATGTTTCGAAAGGTGTCTCACAGATAAATATAAGCAATATTGGATTTAAGTGGATTTTGTTTTCACATGGTTTCTTTTGTGTATATTTTAAATTCATATTTAAAAAATAACTTTTCAATGTTTTTTAACTTTAAAAAAATTTATACCATTCACCGTAAATTTGTGCCCTCACATGAGTAGCTACAGATCAGATGTGAGTTTTTGGTATGTCTTTACTGTCATTTATTGCTGTGCTGTCCCATGTTTGTGCATTTATTTTGATATGTCCTGCATGAAATGGATCAGCATGGAATTCAGGAATTACAAGATATTTTCCAATAAAACTGACTTTCTCTTTTCAAAACATATACAGTATTCATTTACAATAAGGGATAGTTCACCCCTAAATGAAAACAAAAATGTATTAAACCTAAAGTTTGTCTAATATCATATGTAAAATAAAATAAAATAAAATAAAAAGATCAAAATGAAATGTTTATAGAGTTAACTATACTTGTCTCTTATATTTCACATATAGTTTTTGTAAATAGATGTGAAATGATTCAGTTTTTTCCCCAATTTTACAGGAGCACTTTTGTGATGGTTGAAAACTGCAGAGAACCACATCTTATCTGTTGCAAAAAAGAGACTACAGTACTTTCTCCAAAGAGGTCCAAACACCATTGACACAGACTTTGTTCACTGAGCATTAACATACATACATTAGATGCTGTTGTTTAAGCAGATAAATGTAAGCACAGATCAATGCAGCCCAATGACATTAAATCTATTGAAAACACTGAATGTGAAGACATTTTGTTGCAGACGAAATGCTGTGTTTTGTGTATTCATGTATTGTATTTTTTTTTACCTAAACACTGACCACACAATGAACAATGAACTCAATCTGAGTCCAATTTAACACAAAAACGAGTTTTAACTCAAAAACGGAGGGAGTCATATATACACATTAGATGAGTTCATTGTACTGGCTTTTTTGCTGTGTGGCTTTAGTCACCTTCTGTACCTCTCATTCTCACCAATAGTCTCTCGCAATTCAGCACGGGTTATTAGTTGTTAGATTAAAAAAAAAAAGGGCTGTGTTCGGAATTGAGAAATAGTTTACTGAATTCTAAATCATACTGCCTACTATCTTTTATTTTTACATGAGTACATGATATACTGTTGAGGGAACTTTGTATGGAAACATTTAGAGAAACGATTCACTGCTGGAGTGAACTGCTGAAGTTCAAAAGAACAGAGAGAGCTAAATGTAGTCATATTGATTCTGATAAAGAAAAGCGCTTGAAGTTCTCTAGACATTTCTGGTTGACTGGACATCGTCTGCCACTGCATCAATCAATGCAGAGCGGCACGTGTCCTCTCCCTGCAAATGCACTCGAACGTAATAAAGAAAGTTTTAAAGAGTGAAAGCAAATTGCAACAAGGAAAATTATAAATACAAAAGCAGTAAACCGTAAGCTTTTTTCTTGTTCTTTTGCATGTGAAAAGATTATTGTTGAAAGAATTAAAATTCTGCCATCTTTTATAAACCAACACAGGAGTGTTAAATCTGACTCAGATTGAGTTTATTGTACTGGCTTTTTTGCTGTGTGGCTTTAGTCATCTTCTGTACCTCTCATTCTCACCAATAGAGGTCTCTTGCAATTTAGCACGGGTTATTAGTTGTTAGATTAAAAAAAGAGGGCTGTGTTCGGAATTGAGAAATAGTTTACTGAATTTATATATTTAATAGTTTACTGTCTTTTATTTTTTAAATAGTACATGATATAGTACGTGTTTTAAAACCAGTATGACATTCATTCTTCCATGAGAGAAACTCTGAAAAATACTTCTCCTTTCTATTCAATTAGAATAAATGGGGACTGTAGCTTTAAAACATCTCATTTCTTGTTAGGGAAATAATTGTCATGTGATGAAATGTTTTTAATACGACGGTAAAACTACAGTACCAACAGAGCTTTTTGAAACTCAGAGTCAGTTAAACCATTGTGTCGCGAAAATAATTCGAAACACTTAAATCGGATCACGTTTTGTGAATTATTTGATTCAGAACGGGATTTCAATGTGCATTTTTGAGAATCATTTAATAAATTATAAAAATAATTTAGCAGAGACATTATCTTCAGCAAAATTACAATTTTTAAATTTGGCAGTTTTTCCACACAAACCTGCTGCACGGCATCAGAAGACTTACAATTTCATATTGACCAAATGTTTAAGTTTGCATAATTTTTGAAACCTTTAGTCTTTAGTCTCTATTCACGGTAACCAGGAAAAAGCAACCCGTGAATTATTTTATTTTTAAAGAAATCCTTTGAAGTAATGAAGGCATGAAACAACATCAGTATGATTAAATGCTGACAGAATTTTCATTTTGGATAAACTACTCTTTTATTTTATCATCTCTCAGTGCTACCTGCAAGCTCTCATGAATCAGATGGGCATCTGACCCCGCTTTGAGCATCACCAAGACATAAAAGACCTCAAAAAGCATTTATATGGCACTAAAGATAGGAGACTTTTGCTGTAATGCGTTTATCTAACATGGCCAGATCTCATCTCCTCGAACATGATGCTCTTTCAGGAAGTTTTGTCAGGGCAATCAAAGGGACTATCTGAGGTTTAATCAGGCTCATGTCATTGAAGTTTCCACTGAAGCAACTCATCAGACATCTGGACAGACTGCGGTTGCTGTTCAATCCTTCAGAGAGAAAAAAAAAGACAAAAGTCTATTTAAAATGCATTTGAGGACAAGGTTCACTTAGATTCATTAGGATTATGCAAAATGGATGAATCTGGCTGTTCCTGTCATGCTGTCATGAGAGGAGACACACCAATGAAGACTGCATATAATATTTAGTGTTGAGTCAGGTGAGACACGGCGTACTTTCCAGAATGGGTTCTTGTTTCTATTGTGAAAATGATACAAATGCCTCAAAGCGACTGTAAGCTAATATTTTATTACAGCTTTATATAAGCATTAAATATAATAACAAAATAATAATAACAAAGAAATAATAACAAAGAAATAACACCACCTTGCATTATATTTGATGAAACCAAATACTTGTTTGTTAATAATATTGCTAGTTCCTCTTTAGGAACTCGAGCCACATCAAACAAGACGCTATGACTCCTTCAGCGTGACTGCTCTGAATCGTGTGTGCAATCAAACCAATGAAATGGTGAGACGTAAAAGCACATGGAATGCGACCGGCATTAGCTTTCTGTCATTCAGCAAAGCTCTCTGTGTGTGTATGAAAGAAAAGTGTCTCCGTTTCTGTGTTTGAGAGAAAAAGAAAAGTATGTCAAAAGCACGAAATAAATCTGCAAGGGGCGAGTCACACTATCGCCAGTGTTGGGAGTAACGCGTTACAAAAGTAATATATCACTTTTTGCTGTAATGCAGTAGTGTTAGGCATTACTAATCAGGTTTCAGTAATATTTTACTCGGTACATGTTCAGTAACGCTTGCGTTACAACGTACTTTTAGGTGATATTTTTATTGTTCAAAAAACAGCAAGACACAAGATATTAACATGTAAAAAATGCCGCAAGTCAGCTCTATTTTCTGTTCGCGGTCAGTTATCATCCATGTGGCGTCTAAGTTTGTAAATGAAAACTAAAGGACAGCTTCTAATATATATATGTATGTGTAGAGCGATTTATTTAATTGATCTCGCTCTCGCTGGGGTAACCTAAGGAGTCGGAGACAGGCAAATCCCTATCTTCCCTCTTCTTCACTGAGATCCGGCGTGACCCAAGAGGGTGAGGAAGCCCGCGCTGCGGTTACTTTCCCCCACCAAGGTGACGCCGCACTGCTGTTCTATTCATACGAGGATGAGGAGATGCAGAGCGCTGACTGCAGTCTCCTCTTCGACCCAGTATGAGGAGCTTTTGGAGGTGGTGACTCGTGCGGTAGCCAAATTAAATCTTGAATGGTCGGACAATGTAAAGACTGAGCCGTGCCGCAGTAAACTCGATGAGCGGTTCCTGCGTGCTCGGCCACCACCTTCAAGACGGAGTTCTTCCCAGATCTTTACAACGAGGTGTTGAGATCGTGGAATAGACCATTCTTGACCTGTCTCTTTGTCCCTGCATCAGATTTTATGGAAATGTAGCGGGTTACCTTAGTAGACTATTTGGCAGCGTGGAAACTACTGCCGAATGTGTCTTGATGGGTCCTGAACACTGTAGAAGTAGTGTTCTACAGAATCCAGTTTGGTCAGCCTCCACCGCGATTTGCGGGTGTTCTGCCCACCCTTGTGGGCACAGAGCAGGCTCTGGTGATGGAACTAGAAGTAGACACTCTTTTGAGGAAGGAAGCCATCGAGGTGGTTCCTCCTCACAAAAGAGAGTCCACATTCTAGAGCCGGTACTTCATTGTTCCCAAGAAGGATGGAGGGCTGAGGCCCATTTTAGATCTCAGGCTCCTGAACGCTCAGTGATGAAGCTGAAGTTCAGGATGCTGACAATCAAGCAGGTCATATCTCAAATCAGGCCCAAGGACTGGTTTGTCACGGTAGATCTAATGGTCGCCACACTTCCAGCATCCCTGCCGGTGTTTGCTTCATGACAGAAGCAAATGCCGGTCGCATTCCATGTTCTTGTATACTTCCTAGCCGATGACGTCACCCGTCTATGACGTCTCACCATTTCATTGGTTTGATTGCACACACGATTCGTCACGCTGAAGGAGTTCCCCATAGCGTCTCGTTTGACACGGCGTCTCGTTCCTTCGAGGAACTAGGTTTACATGCATAACAGATGTTTTGTTGTAGTACATCACACTTTTCCACAAAATTGGATGTGCATTTTGTAGCATTTCTGCTTTTGACAGTCGTTATACAGTAAGTAGAACTCTTGTATCATCTCTATAACAGGAAAACTGCCACAAAAACATGTTCTGCTGAGCAAGATAACAACTATTTCTTAAATTCTGAGCCGATTTTCACATGCATGAATAATTTTGAAGGCATTATTTTATGTCTAATCCTGGTTTTAAAGTAAGGATTATAACCAATGACAAAAGAACAATAAAGAAGAAGAACCCCCAAATGTTTTCTGCTAATTTTGTGGGTGTTTTACTACTAGTAAAAAGTATCAGACATTTAGGTTTAACATTAAATAGAGCATTTGCAAAATAATAAAAAAAAAAAGCAATACTTTTCACATTTGTACTTAACATTATCAAATTCTTTTTTTTTTTTTTTACAAGATTTATTCATTTTAATTTATTTAATTTTAATGTATTTAATGTATTTATTATAGCTGTGTAATCCACATAATAAAATATTATATTTAATGCTTAAAACCTGTGTTATTCGGGGCAGTTGTGGCCTAATGGATAGGGAGTTAAACCAGTAACAAAGGCTGTGGGTTCCAGTGCCCATGTGCCGCAGCAATGTCTGCCCACTGCTCCAGGTATGTGTTCACGGTGTATGTGTGTGGTTGTTCACTTCTCACTGTGTGTGCACTTGGATGGGTTAAATTCAGAGCACAAATTCCTAGTATGGGAAACCATACCTGGCCACATGCGACATCCTTTCTTTTCCTAATGTCTCAACCTAGGGTCACATTTCTGCTAAAACTGAAAAAATTGTACTGTATATATACAAATCCTTGCAGTTTCCAGTTGAAATGAACACCTCTACAACTTTTATTCTTTTTCACACAAAAGTATGATTTACAGGTACGCTTTTGATTAATAAAGGTTAGTTGCAGAATATTATGTTATGACTTCAAACATTTTTAGAAATGGTTTGAAAACGTCTAGGTTACCTATTGTAACCCCCGTTCCCTGATGGAGGGAACGGAGACGTTATGTCGTGACGACAGACT
>JAUMHP010000040.1:19136300-19147041 GCA_032361065.1 Enteromius trimaculatus
ATCAGGGCTCCCAATTGAATGACCCCAGTCTGTCGTCACGACATAACGTCATAGTGACTGACAGACAAGGGAACTGATACTTTATCATATTTTCAGATTCATATGAATCGAGCAGCATTATAAAAACACTGCAGTACATACCTGTACCAATCTAATACAAACATGCCACAGCTATGTATTAAATGTGTGTTATTTGTCTCTCTGGAGATTTCACTTTGAAACTGTGGCGAAACGTGCAGTATAGTGCATAATTAAGGGGTTGCAGAAATGTATGTAGAGGCACATATTTCCAATGAGCCTGGATTTGTAGGCCTATAACATAAAACATTTTTGGCCATGGAATTTACAGTTGAATTTAACTCAAGAAGGCACCAGTTCAACAGTTTTGCTCAAAGCTGCACTCCTCAGCAGTAAAAGAATGAAAGCAAGATATGCCATTATAAGAAGAGAAACATACCAATATGGCTGAGTCAACTGACCTGCCATAAATTACTTCATTCAAGCTCTGGCATGTAGAACAACAACATGGATCAGGAACTGGATAGTAAACAGCTTTCATGGGTGACCATGAGTGTATGACAATCTCTGAGCGCTTATCCTGTTTTCCATGGGCCACAGGTGGAGAGTACTGTATCACTGCGGCACAGAACTGGCCTGTGGGGACGCTGGTGGGTGACAGGACATAATCCAATCTGCACTTGCTGAGTCTGGGAGAACTGCACCTTCATGCCTGAAGAAAGATCAGCTTACTTTTTCTTGCATTCACAATCCATCAGTGCTACAGTAATAGCATGAGGCTAATCTCAGTAGAGCTTTAAGGCATTAGTGAGCGTGTATCTCATTCACCCTACAGGGATCTGTATTTGAACACACAATGGGATTTACAGAAGTCAAGTATCACGGAAGGCTAAAAACCATATGTAACTGCTTTGGGTACAAAAAAATGTATATCACAGTTATATTGTTTGTTGTTGGAAATCTTATAGTATGATAGTCTGTTAATAAGCAGTTTTGACAACTTACCCCACTAAATCAACATGCTATTGGGGAATGGCATCACAAAAGAAAAATATGTTTAACACATATACTTTTTCCCTGAAGTATATAATTTAATTATTACTGGTGAACAATATTTAACAATGGTTCTTACTGTTATCAATGCTGAAAACAGTTATTGCTGCTTGATATTAAGTTTTTTTTTTTTTTTTTTTTGTAGTATTAGAAAAAGTGTTCTTTCTTTTTGAGGGTAACTAACGTTTCATGGTAGTGTAACACTGTTTTTTTTAACAAAATGATTAAGCTGAAAAACATCACTATGGATAATAACAAAAATGTTAAATGAGCACCAAATAAGCATATTATATTGATTTTTGAAAAAGCATGTGACACTAAAAAAAAAACAGCAATAGTATATATATATATATATATATATATATATATATATATATATGCGGTCTTGTTGAGCATAAGAGACTTCTTTCAAATACATAAAAAAAACTTTATTTTTCCAAACTGTGCTATTTTTGCTCAGCTATTTTGTTACATTACACAACCACATTCAATTTAACCATCATAAATCCACATTCATGCTATCATTACCCTGAATGTATAAATATTATATATGAAACATGAATCCATGTCCCTTCAGCCTGAGGTGAAAAGCAAGGTTTTTGTTGAGCAAGAGAAAAAAGATGTGGAAGTGCTGCCATTACTGTCAGCTGGCACTGCTGTTGCCATATTCCTTGTGTAAATGTCATGTTTACAAAAGGAACTAGATTTCATCCTTGTCTCAACTGTTGATTGTAATGAGACGAACTGCTACAAACTCGATTTGATTAAACGTGATGTGCGGTGTGGTTAAAGAGTTTGGAATATTTCTGTCCAGGTGCTAATGAGCAGTGTTCATGCTGACAGCCCCGGGCTCGAGCCAGTCATAGATGAACAGAGAACATTTCCCTCAAATGCCTTCTGGCAACTCAATTCATCGAACACTATACCACTCATAATTGTGCACAACCTGTTGCTAAGAGACTTATCTAAATAAGAACAAATCTAAATAAGATTACTTTAAGCTTACTGTACTTGTGTGTTTTTCCAACTGCACATTATTTCATTTGTTAAAATGACATTTTACTGGTAAAAGCATTTCATCACTCCTTACCTTAGCAATTTACTGCAGTAGGACATTGCTATGCATTTATGATGAGTCATGACATTTACAAGTGTGCAATTATCTGACTGCGACTCAGTCATTGGTACAGAGGTGTAAAGCAGCAGATAATTGCAATCAAGCATGAGTATTTATCATGCATGCAGGGGCAACATACAGAAGTCAAAGCTTTCTTTTTTTCCGTTTTCCAAAGCCAAACGTCTTTATTTGGCCTTTTAGTCATGTAATAAGAATTTATTCTAATTTCTCAAAGTGACTGAAATCAATCTGTCTTCATTGCTTTTTAAAAAAGGTGATTATTTAGTGATTATTTTATATTTAGACTCTACAAAACACACACACACACATATATGTATACAGTAGTCAACATTTGAAGTGGATCATAAAAGTTTAATCAAAGATGTCTTAAGACAAGAATAGGTATTGTTTTTAGGACAACTTTGATGAACACTTACTGTAGTATATATGAGCGCACACACACACACACACACACACACACATATGTTGGTTTTTGTGATTTATGAGGACTCTCCATAGGCGTAATGGTTTTTATACAGGACAAACTGTATGTGGTATTGTCCTACTCTGACCCTACACCTAAACCTACCCCTTACAGGAATCTGTGTGCATTTTTAGATCTTCAAAAAAAACACCATTTAGTATGTTTTTTTTAAGCCTTTAGAATTACGGGACACTGAAAATGTCATATTAAAAACATATTACCTACATATTGTAATACCTATGTCATACCCATGTCATTATACAAATGTGTGTCCTCATAAAACACATAAACCTGCACACACACACACATTTTATACAGATATTATTGATATATTAAACATGCTTATGAATAAATGAAACAACTGTATCACACTGTTAAAGGAGTACAGTAAGTTCAAGTTGAGCAACATTTATAATGTAAAATAATCAAAAAGATGTTATAAATGATGCATATGAAATCAAATTCAACCACAGCTAAAGAAGCCAAAGGTAAACTAAATATTGCATTACCTCGGTAAAATGCAAACCCTTGATTACATATTTTATGAAGAAAGTGATCTTGACCTCCTGAAGGTCGAAACAAAATCCCTATGCAGTACCGTCAGTGCATTATTCACTGTAATATTTCACAATAACACTATAACATTGTAGTGCCATTTCACAAATGCACCTCTAGGTGACAGTATTTTATAAGGTATAAGCCTTAGTCTCGGTTGGGATGCTTTAGAACATCAGTTTATTCTGCAAAGATTCTTATGTAAAGGTTCAAAAAAAGGTCAATTACTTTCGGAGATGCTTGTGTAGTGTGTAGTTTTAATTGTGTCTTATTTGAATTAAAAATATGAGTTAGTAAATATCAAGGCTGCACATTACATTTTATCAAGATTTATGGCTAAAAAGTTGTAAAAACATGTCATGCAATGAACTCCTTCCTCACTCTCCATCTGAACATGAGCTCACTGGGATTGATGAATCTGGATCTTTTCCAGTTCCTAAACACATTCTCAAATTAGTCCCTTTGAAGCTGCTAAAACTAATAAACACTAAAGAAAGCATCTATCTGTGGCTGCTTAGAGTTAACTGCTTTGTTCTGAGCTAATTTATTAGTGTTTCATGTACAAAAGGCAAATCAATGGCTACAAACAAGTGGCAATTAATCAAAGCGCACAAGAATCCTTTTTGGCCCTCTACCGTTGCGTCTTTCTGCCTCACAAGTTTTTATGTCACACCAACTTCCAAACACATTTTAAAAGCACCTGGCTCAGCAAAACAACTTCAGCAGAAGGCCTCAGATGTATTTTCCTCTGAAGAATATGGAGTTCTTATTGATTCTGCTGGTGTCTTGGACTTTAAAATACACTGTAGCTGAACTCAAATGTGAGAACAAAGCATATGGTAGCACTTCAAAAGACAAAACACTCCTGGCCATGATGATTCAAACTAAAACTGTGTGACAACCAGGAAGATGGGAGGAGGAGAGCGGTGTTTCTCCAGGGATATGCTTCTCTATTAAAGAAACAGTACTCTGGAACTGTGTTATACAGCTTCTGTTAAGGGTTTAACTAGATGTTTATGTCAACTGTGTCAAAGAAATTGGACAGTGATGCACTTGTGCATGTAGAAAATGTAGCAACGTCGCCTTTTGGCACTTGGCAGGCAAAATCTTCACACAGAGGAAATGGGTCTTCTTAAGATTAAATTCAACTGTGAGCGCTACTCAAAAATGTAGCTGGAAACGTAAATGAACTGAGCAAGCTGCAATGATGTTAGTTGTGTTAAAGTAACCCTATTGAATTTCTTCCAATTATTAGCTGGCAGCAGTGCATATTAGCAAGCTTACTGAATTTAACTACACCATATGTAATTACCATTGCGATACAAGAACAAAAAATCCTCCATAGTGTGACTGTTGTGATTACAGTATGAATCGGATCATTTCTGTGAATTAAAGATGAATGAGTTGGTTTCTTTTTAATGAATTAATTGCATAGTGAGACCTAAACGTGTTTACTGTTCAAGATACATATTATGTAGTTTGTAAGTAAATTTGTGAATGAAAAATACATTTTCCACTTAATAATTAAACGGTCAATTACTGGACAGCATTTATGTAACTATTAGTAAAAGAATAATCACAGATAGACTATTTGGAGTTTTTTTTTTTTTTTTCACTCAAATCTTCATTTATTCCTTACAAGTCATACAATAATTGTTATCTGAATCGTTAATGATCCGGAATTCTTTAATTCTTTATGATACCCGTCCCAAACATGGGTGGTGTGGGTGGAAACCTAGAGGATGAAAAGACTAGTTAGTCACGCCACTAACATTTACATGGCAATTTCTTTCTGAACAAAGCAACATTGAGCATACATTTCACATCATTCTCAAAAATGTCATAAACTTGCACAAGCATTAAATACAGTAGGTGCGGAAAGTATTTAGATCCCCTTACATTTTTTTTTATTAATTTGCTAAAATCCTAAAGTTCTTTTTTTCCCCTCCTCATCAATGTACACACAGCACCCCATATTGATATTTTTGCAGATTTATTAATAAATAAAAATGGATATATCATATCCTAAGTATGGAGGTTGTCCTAAGTATTCAGACCCTTTGCTGGGACACTCATCTATTTAACTCAGGTGCTGTCCATATTTTCTGATCATCCTTGAGATGGTTCTACACTTTCATTTGAGTCCAGCTGTGTTTGATTATACTGATTGGACTTGGTTAGGAAAGCCACACACCTGTCTATATAAGACCTTACAGCTCACAGTGCATGTCAGAGCAAATGAGAATCATGAGGTCAAAGGAACTGCATGAAGAGCTCAGAGACAGAATTGTGGCAAGGCACAGATCTGACAAAGGTTACAAAAACACTTCTGCTGAACTTAAGGTTCCTAAATCCAATTGAGCATCTCTGGAGAGACCTAAAGATGGCTGTCCTCCAACATTTACCATGCAACCTGACAGAACTAAAGAGGATCTGCAAGAAGGAATGGCAGAGGATCCCCAAATCCAGGTGTGAAAAACTTGTTGCATCTTTCTCAAAAAGACTCATGGCTGTATTAGGTCAAAAGGGTGCTTCTACTAAATACTGAGCAAAGGGTCTGAATACTTAGGACCATGTGATATTTCAGTTTTTCTTTTTTAATAAATCTGCAAAAATTTCAACAACTCTTGTTTTTCTGTCAATATGGGGTGCTGTGTGTACATCAATGAGGGGAAAATAAACTTAAGTGATTTTAGAAAACGGCTAAGGGGGTCTGAATACTGAATACACTCTACACAAGATCCACTTATTGTAACTCCTCAAACCACAACACGACAGAAACTCTTTTAAATCCAAGCAAAACAGAACATTAATAAGTCTAGTCTTTTTTAATCTTGCTCAAACACACATAAAATAGCTTTTAATTTTTATATTTTCTCTCCCCATCCAGTCCTTTGCAAAGCATTCTGAGTACTGGAAATCCCCGCTTGGGTTAACTGCTGTTTACACCAAAAAACTTATTCACGCAGTTTCAACAAATTAATTAGGTACAACTTCTGTTCTGCACATTTAACAGGATTACACAGCAAATGGAATTAAATGTCGTATTAGCTAATTTTAATTAACTAACTTGAGCAAGCAGCAAGTAAACATCACTCACAATGTGAGCTTGCCTTCGTGTGAGGTTTTATGGTGATTGGCAAAACAACCTTTTTAACAACTTTTAAACGCCTAACAAAGGTAAGATACCAGAGTAAATATTTGACTTTGGAAGCAAATGGAGTTTTTTGAGACCGCTGAGATTTGCAGTATTGTCTAAAGTCTCAATGCCCTGTGGGGGTTTGATTAAGGAGTTGATATCATGGGGTGATAAAACATTGAAGGCAGCTGTGATGAGTCAGCCGGACACTTTTATGGAGGTTAGCTGCTGGCAGAGGCAATATTGATGAACACAGGGGCTGGAAAAATATTATGACCCTGACCTATGAGATCTTACAGTGTCTTACAGTTTTGGACACAAAGGTAAAAGACCAAATGTACTACTGTGTGTGTGTGACTACTGTATGACTTATTACATGACTCTCTGAAAGAAGCCAGTTGGCAACCACCTGTTAAAATAGCTACACTACATTTATATTTTGACTTGCTGGATCGAATACACCTCATCCTTCCAATCTACTGCCAGGTGGAATTTTTTAATCATAGCCGTCCACTAATTGCAAACCACAATGTGTCCATTCATTTTGGTCCCACTATAGCCACACTATTAAAATATATATATATATATATATGCATCAGTGGTTTCACAAAGTACCTTTACCATCCATGGAAATGTTTTATTCCACAAAAGGTTCATTGGAATTTGGGGGGGATTTTTAAAATGATCTTCACAAAAACTGGTTCTTCAATGGCATTACTGTGAAAATCCTCTTTGATAAACTTTATTTTAAAAAGTGTGCATTCTCTTGCATAGCTGGTCTTTAAAAAATATTCAGTAATATTAACATTTTGACTGCACTGACAAAACATGAACTGAATTGAGATGAATGACATTATCTAGCTTCTTCATACTTCTTCATATTTCTACCAAATTTGCAGCAGTGATGTTGAATTGAGCTGAATCATGACAATGTCTTCTTTATTTTTCATAACTGACTAATTTTGCTAGAATCAACATAAAATGAGTAATAAAATATATTTTTTAGCAGTGAGGTTGTTTTGTGCATTGTAATGGACTATTTTGTCTTAGTGGAAGCTTTAAGATAATGAACAGGAGCAATTTGAATATAATTTCAGTTCAAATTATAATAATAACGTTCACATATTTATTTATTTGGTGAGGAGTCAGGATAATGCGGATAATGAATAAAATAATGTACATTCAGCCATTCATGTCATTATCATAAAGTAAACTCTATAAGACCCCAGTTCTCTCTGTCAGAGTTTATTTTACGATAATGTCCAGCTTACTCTACGCTATCTCTGACATATGAGTGAATATGTGAGAATGAGCTTTGCAAAGCATTTTAGTGGATAAATGGAGCTATTGAATTGCTCATTAATGTTGCCCAAAACATAAAAAAATAAATAAATAAATAAAATGAAATAAAGTTATCAAACAGAAGCGAATAAAAAGATAATACACTGCATACCCCCTAAGGAAGTATTCACTATTTAATTGTTGAGCATAGTCTTTGCAAAGTAAAGGCTGTTATTACGAAACACAGAACAAAGTGGTTATTATGCAAATGTGTTCAGCAGCTTTTCCTCATTAGTAAAACTTTTACTTAGAGGAGTGGAATGGAAATATTTTATGTATTCAAATAAACCATACAGATAGAATAACAAAAACTATTTCATCTTTAATTCAAATGGACAAAATTGTCCATGTGGAACAAAACATGCAGACGTCCGTCAAGGAAATCAATGCTTCTTGAGACCTGAGATCAACTGAGAGGATCTCTTCAGAGCACAGATGAGTGGTGGAAGCTATCGGTTTTATAACTACAATCCAATCCAATGTGTAACTATGCAAATACATAGACTGTCAAAACACTCAAGAGGTAAATGATTTATTATTAATATGCATATACATTAAAACTTTGTTAGACTGACCAACACGTATGAATGGGTGATTTCTAGCAGACCATTTAATATTCTGGCTTAATTATAAATTACCAACAAAATTGGTACCTAAGGGGTGCCTACAACCTCATACGCATCCGGGCAGGGGAGGAGTGGAAGACAGCTTTTTCCACCACAACTGGGCACTATGAATACTTAGTGATGTCCTTTGGATTGTCTAACAGCCCCTCCGTCTTCCAAGCTTTGATAAATGATATCTTCCGGGACATGTTAAACAAGTTTGTGATAGTATATATTGATGACATCAGGATCATGTTAAACGTGTCCGTAGTCCAGCACTCCAGTACTGCAGAGACTAATCAAGCATCAGCTATACGCTAAACTTCCAAAGTGCGAGTTTCACCTGGCCACAGTTTCCTTTCTGGGCTACAAAATCAGCGCTGAGGGAGTCACAATGGATGATCATACGGTATCTGCAGTGTTGAAGTGGCCACACCACCGGGAATTAATGACCTACAGTGATTTCTGGGGTTTGCTAACTTCCCAGCATCACAGGGAACCGGCTAAGTTGCATCCCTATGCTTTCTACTCATGAAACTCAACCAGGCTGAACGCAACTACGATGTTGGAGATAGAGAGCTATTGGCCATGAAGGCTGCCCTGGAGGAGAGGAAGCACTGGTTGGAGGGATCTATGACCCCATTTCTGATACTAACTGAACACAAGAACCTGGAATATCTGAGAACTGCCAAACGTCTCAATGGCCGGCAAACACGATGATCGCTTTTCTTCTCCCGATTTAATTTTAAAATCACCTACAGGCCCAGATCGAAGATTGGTAAAGCCGATGCAGAACCAGTTTATGGTTTTTGTGAAGTTTAGGCTTACAATCAGTGTTTGGTGTTTGTACATCAGTGTCATCTATCATTTCCTCAGATTTTAGGCATTACTCATTGGGTAGGGTTAGGTTTAGGTGTAGAGATATGGTCAAAACTAAAATTTTGGATTGAAATGTTGTTCCAGGGTCAACAAAATATGTTAACCCAGGAACACGCCTAACTCAGCAAAATCAGGACGTGCATTCCTCCCTAGAGAGTCACCCATCCTCTATAATCCCGTCCTCCATGATTGTTGCCCCCGTACGATGGGACATTATGGCAGAGATGACTGAAGCACAAGGCTTATGTTCCAACCACGCTCCGCCCCCGACTACTCACCCTGATTCACGAGAATCCCAGTGCCGGCCATCCAGGTATCCAGGCCACCAAGGAACTAGTATTGAACCGATTTTGATGGCTCATTATAAATCAACAAATCACCTCCTTCGTCAAAGAGTGTGTCACATGTAACAAGACAAAATCACCTCATCAACGTCCTGCAGGCCTCCTCCAGCCCATCAGCCCCGTGGAAGACATCTGCGCCGAGGAGTGGCTCGCTACGTTTATAGTTATATGTTTATATCATGTGTGATTCCTGCTGCCCGCCTTATTGACTACTGCCTGTTTTGTGACCCCTCTTATGGATTTACTCTGACATACCTGTTTGCCGTTGATTGCACTTTTTGCCTGCTGACACATTCTATTAAAGCCGTGCATATGGATCCGAATGTCTATAACGAGAGTTCGTTATAGAGGTATAGTACAAGGCACAAATGTACTGTGGATCTGTGATTGATATTTCCTGCTAAAATGGCTTGAAGACGTTGATGAAAATTAAGACATTGCGTCTGTATAAATATATTTCATAAGGAACATTTTGTTTCAACTTTGCACAAACATGTACCACATTAATTAAGTGTATGGACACGATTGTCTTGTGTACCTACCTGAAAAAAAACTATTATATGTATCTTCCAGCATTTGTGTTTTTTGGTAGTAAAGAAGATGTGTCCCTCATCTTGAGTAATGAAAGGCAGGGACGGCAGCATGTCATAATGGGATGGTGAAGAGCCATCAAGACCCAAGAATATCATGCCACCACTCTGTTTCCGGGAAGAGGAATAAACAGGATGTTTCACCACTTCAAGAAGATTAAACAATCTCCTTTAACCACTCCTGCGGCACCACTTGTGATTTCTGCTGTGTCTTCACACCGGTGATTGAGAGCTGCTTCTCAATTTGTTACATGCTTACATACACATGGAAATGACTGACATTGTGCATTAGAAGTCTTAGATTCTCAGAGAAAAATAACTATAATATATAATACAATATTTAGTAAAATGCTTGCTTTGTAAAAATAGTCGGTAAGTAAAGGAAAATGAAAAAATTGAAATGGTGTACAAGGAAATTAAATTGGGGGAAAAAAAAGAAAAAGGTGGAATGGTGCAAGATGAAAAGATGTAAGAGTAAAGGATAAAATACAGAATGGAAATGATTGGGAAATGACAAAGAAAATGCAGAAGAAAAGAGCTACTGTCACAATCGGGGTGTAGCCGCTCGTGCAGTGCGGAAGACAGATCGCAAGGCGAGGACACGGAGATTTACAAA
>JAUMHP010000040.1:19173832-19185168 GCA_032361065.1 Enteromius trimaculatus
AAAACAATCGCAAGAAAGTTTAAAATAAAATATAAAATCATATTGTAAAATATATATATAAAAAAACAGTATTGTAAGAAAATAAAACAAAATAAATAAACAAAACAAAAAAATAATAATTAATTAATGCATAGCCATTGGAAGATGTGCTTGAATAAAAAATGTGCTTTAAAAGTTGCTGTTAACTTTTCTTTCTGTTTCTTTTTTTTTTTTTTTTTACATCCGAGGCAGAACAGTTTGTCCCAATCCCTACATTATGCCATTCTGAAGAGCAGAAAAACTGATCTAAAATCGAGGTAAATGGCCCATGTCTTTAGAGAGCACCATATAAAGAGTGCTTAGCTAAGCCTGTGGAGCTCATTCTGAGAGATGATAAAGCAGCTCACACTCCAACATGGACATTAGTTCTGGTATCTGTCTCGACTGAGAGGGACTGATTTTGTGGGTACTCTGAGTTAATTTTGAACTGTAATTTGCTCATGTGGAGAGCTCATTATTCAGATTCTGTCATCTGTTCTTGCTCAGTCGGGAAGCCCATTCACTGTAAGTGTGTATGGGGGTGGATGGGTGGCTTGGAGCGAATAGTCTATGTCTATGTAAAATCTCCACTTCTGTGCACGTCTTAACATTTTATGTACATGAGCTCATATCTTAAGTTGAAATCCATATAGACATACTGTAAGTGTTTGCATACTATGTGTACTCATAAATCCTGCTAAAAATAAATCAAAGCAGTGCATCTACTATAACGTATGTCTCTATACTCTGCTTACCCAGAATGCTACTAACAATGAACCCACTCTGACCCACAAAACCAAGAGATACATAACTCATCCAGCCTGTCATCGACTAGCCTTCACCCATGTTACCTCAGTTCAAAGTCACCTCAGTGGCCTGTGACACTTCCATCTGTAGTTTCTGTGCTAGCTTACACTTTAGCCTTAGCATAGCCACCTTAACCGGCAAAAGGTCTTGTCCACACTGCAGTTGTGGACACTGTGGAAGATCTGGCTAACAAAACAAATGTTCTTATTATTTTACATGCGTTTATCTGAAAAGATGGGTGAAACTTTTCAGAGGTAGACAGATTGTGAAATGGTTTTCAAATTTTGTGTGCTATTGGCATCAGACAGTTTTCATTAAAACCATCATTAACAGTAAAAAGCTGTAAAAAATGCTACAATAAAAACTTGTTAAATGCTTAACGCTAAGTTCCCCAACTATATACAGTGTAAAACTGTATTGGACATTACATGTATTTTTTCGGTAGTATACCATTTTTGGAAGTTAAAAATGTTATAACGAATAATAATTATAGCGAATAACTGCAAATTGACTTTCTCAGAATTAGTTAAATTTTAGTTATATTTTTGTTAAAATAACTATGTTTCTTCTTTATGTTTCCTGCTTTTCTTTTTCATTGGGACATTATCTAATGTTGTTAAATAAAGTTATTTAGTGCACTTTAATCTTCTTGAATATATTCCTTCTATATATATTAATATTTAAATGCTGTTTGTGATGGGTTTTTCTTCATCATGTGACTTTCACCACCTGCTTTTGGAAGTTATCAGGGTATTACCCAGGTTCAAAACAGATTTCAGTACTTCAAACATTGTATCAGTTAAGGATGTAAATTTAAGTCAAAACTGTAAAACCTAAATGTTGCTACCATATTTTTCACTGTAAAATTTTGGCAACCCTTTTTTTTTGACTCTACATTTGTGCCTTATGCGCAATGTGAATGTACAAATTGATCTGCATAAGCATACAAAACGGCAAAATATTAAACAGTTTTGAATTGCTGTAAGATTGAGTGGGATGTGGGCAAGCTAAAATTTCCATTGCATTTATTCTTAAGGGCCTGTCTTCTTAGCCATGCTGAAATTTCAGCAGGTCAACGTGAAATCATAATACACGGCCAAGAACAACAAACAGCTGTAAATGTGAACATAAATTATAAAAGGAAACAAATATCTGGTTACATAATGATTATGAGAGGCAAAAGAACAGCAACACAGCTGAGTTCAATACACTTTAAAGGCTAAAGCAATAATTCATCACTCCACAGATTTGCATTGATGGTGAGGAATTTTGCTGTCAGACTTTTCTCATACCAGTGAAAGCACAATGACCTCGACATTTAAGTATTATAGAAAAGAGGAAGTGAAGAGATTATGAATGATCCAAGCTGGACATTTGATAGCAAAGAGATTGAGACTGAAGGATCTCTTTGAAATTCATAGTGTTGAATCATACATATTTATAAACTCAACAGCCAGTCGGTGAGGCAACATTTGGAAAAGGCTACACTACCATTTTAATTTTTTTATTACTTTTTTTTTTTTTTTTTTTAAGACTGTATTTGTTTGATTAAATAACTTTTCTGCTTGCATATAATTTCAAATGTGTATAATTTCTAAGAAAGCGGTTAACTAACAGTTCATATGAATTATTACGGCTTAGCTCGTGCTCTAAAAACCCATTTGCGAGCTATTATGTTTCTAATTAAATAATAATTATTCCTTTATTCTATTGTCATTTGACTTTTATTTCCTTCTTTTTTTTGGTGAGCAAATTCAAACGGATCATATTGTACTTTTTGCTTTGTTTTTATTGTACATCAAGATCTTTTATCTCAATAGATTAAAGAACATTTGATTTCACACGATATGACCCCTCTAGTTATACAGACACATTGTCCAAGGTTAGATGCATTTTCAAAGCCAGTCTGTTGATTTAGATCCCAGCAGGTGAACATTTCCTATCTATTTTAGAAGGTGATGCCCTGTGGTGATAGCATATTTTGGACTGAGCATGAATAATTAATATTACAGGTTTTACATTTTATAAAATGTGGAATCCATAAAAGGTGCATCATTCAATTAAGCACACAGAGCAGACTAACAGAGGTAATTATAATGAATGGGATGATCAGTAAGGTTGGGTCTAAATGTATTACAGACATGACTCTCTGTAAAAGACAGATGAATGTTTTTGGACTCCAGATAAAAACTATTAAAATTACAATAATAAGGTGCACGATTTGATGTGAATTAATTATGTCTCTGAGGTGTGGGTCTTTCATTATGCGTCTAATGCAATTAGTCTTAATGGACTCTGGCCTCTCGAGGCAGGAACAAGCACTCATAATAACTATTCCCTTCCTCCCACTCATGCCTGCCTTTGGGGAGTTTGTTTCGAATGGACATAGCTGCCATTCAAAGAAGCAGCCAACATTTTGAAGTTTCAGCTTCAAAAAGATGCTTGACACCTGTGATGTTTTCATAAAAGAAAACAAGTTCGCATGAAACAAACAAGACTGCCGCGTTCAGTCAGCCAACCTTTTTAACGTTGTTTCAATGAGCCACTGGCACAGGACCGTTCATTAAAAATTTTCCAAAAAAGTGACAAGATGCTTACACAAGCTATATTACAGCAACAAATCAGTGGCAGAGTGTTGATAAAGACATTGGTTTTTTTTAGTTTTTTTTGTTTTTTTCTAAAAACACTATAATAATACATACAATCAAGTTATAAAACTTGTCAGAATAAAAGAAGCAAGAGACACAAAGCTCATGAAAAGATTGGGCAAGAGCAATCAAAAAAGTGTGCTTGTCAAGGTCACTTCACAAGGGTTTGAGCACAAAACATACTGGGTTCGCAGATCTTCTCTGTTCTACTGGCCACTGAATGTTCTCTGTAGTCGCCACATACAAAGGGCTTCATTTATGAAACCTGCAGAACGAATTTGTGTAAACCGTTACCATAGAGTAAATAATTGCCGTGAATTATTGAATGTGACAATTTACATAAGAAATTTGTTCTGCTCTTGTTTCATGAAAGCACCCTATTGAGCACACAAAGTAATGCATGGTTGCATTGTTTAGGAGATCACTTCCTGTTAAAGAGGTGCTCTGCAATGTTACCATTTAAAAGCATTTCTACTTGTAGGATAGTCAAAAACAATTTAGTTTTCTTTTTTTTAATTTCTCGGCTTTTTAGCACTCAATCAATCATTAAATGTCAGTTCATTGCAAGCTGTCACATTTTTTAAGAAGCTGTCATTGTTTTGAGGGGACACAAATTTGTTTAATGGCATGGGTATGAGTTTAAGGTGGTTTATGAGGACACTGCCAATGTCCCCATAATTAAAAATGCTTAAAAATATACTAAATGGTGTTATGTGTGTGTGTGTGTGTGTGTGTGTGTGTGTTTCAGCCTTAGATTGCAGAATTTAATTAATGGAAGATTTCCAATGTTTTTGGGTCAGTTTTTGAAAAGAAGTCTCTTGCTCATCAAAGCTGAATTTGTTTAATAAAAATATGTGATGTATGTATGTAAAACACTAATAATGAAATAGATTCATTTTACAGAACAGTTTTCTATTGAAATATATTTTAAAATCCATGTTAACCCAAAAAATCTTCAAAAATAAACTTTAAATAAAAAGTGTGACAACTAGCCCCAGTCTAAACCTAAACTGATGGAGGCCTATTATAAGACTACATTTACATAATGACTATATGCAGCGAGATGATATATTTCGTAATATATTTGGCTCATGTCATGAGGTCTCCTCCAGCTCCTGTCAAAACATCACTTGTCTCAAATGCAGTGAATGTGAACCTACACCCCAAGACACCATCATCAGAATTAATAGCGCCTGGGAAACAGTTTATATCCTTGAATTTTCCACTTTCGAGAAGGACATCTCTCCTTTCAGCATAACTGTCAAACTAGTGTTTTAACACCCGCTATTGTGCGACGGCCAAATTGTAAGCTGTAATAGACAGGGCCTGAACATTTTTCTGAATCACTTCCATTTCAATGCACATGAAAGAGTGCAATGTGAACAGAAGGGGTCTTTGCTAAACCTTATAATCTTCTTCTAACAGAATCTTTTCACTGAGCTGCAATGGACTAGTTGGCACACACTCCAGTCAGTCAGGTGTGATCCCTGACCTTACACTCAAGTGATCAAACAACACCGGCCTAAGTCTTTGAACCCTTGGAAGTGCGATTTTAAAGTGCATACCTTGATTGAAAGCTATTTTAATGTGTACAATCAAATTACATATAATGCGATAAATGACTCAGTGACATCACCTCATAAATTAAATTACTAATTGCAAAAAAGGTTTTACAAAATAAATTGCTTACCACTGAACTGGAACACAAAAAGACCTAGTGATATTTGTTTTCTAACTAGATTTTAATTAGATAAATGCACTTGGATGATTGGATTTCAAACACCAGGACTTGGTCTCAACAGGGAACACTACGGTTTGTCCATGGCAAACCCAAGCTTTTGACCTCGATTGTTATCGCCAAAATGAGCAGTTCATTTGGAATGGTCCATTCCCGGTAATGTCACTGAACAAACTATGATAAATGCACTGTGATATAGAGCCAAAAGCGGTTTAATACATTTTTGTAGCATCATGCAAGTCTTGCTGTATACCACAACACCAGCTGTTTTCAATTAACTGCCTGAGAAGCCCAGTCAAAAGTCAGGGCTTTCTTAGTGGTGTTCAAAACATTACGGGCATTCTTGAGTGATGGCTATTAACCGTAGACGGCAAGGAAAGTTGGAGATTACACGACCACAGACAGTGGCTTGTGGAGTCGCAGCTGGTTTAAACAGCATATATCCAGTCTTGGTTGGGAGACCAGATGAAGATTTACACTGGAGGAAGACACGGACATCCACATTGTCATGTGATGAACATGTTGCAACTGCTGGAAGACTTCAAAAGAATAGCTGGTTAGCCACAAACCTCTTTGCCACATCTCAATATGCAATTCACGTTTGGGATTCAAATGTTGCAATTTAATAACGAAAGTAGTAATTGCAAAATTAGGCAATGGCGAAAAATTCAGCTCTGCGGCAAAAGTCCAAAATACAGACTGTTTCGCTTTTTTCCCCCTTTCCTCTGAAAACTATTAATCACAATGATGTCCATATAAAAACCACAAACACACGCACATGGAGCGAGCTGACGCACACACTCACATAAAAATACATCCGCAGTGCGTGTGGTTAATAGAGAGGAGGGGTATATTCAAATGAACTAATGCATTATCTGAGCAATTGCTGTTCTTCGTAGGAAGGCCTTAAGCAGGCAGGATGATATGTGACTCAAATTACGGTCATTTGCTGCAAATGGGTAGCAATCATCACCATCAGAACCTTGTGTGGTCGGTTCGTAATTGAAGCGCAACTTAATCATAGAGATGGTCGGAGAGAGAGACATTTATTGATCCATGCATCACGATCACAGTAATATCAGGTGCTGTGTGGCTCATTAAATCCTTTAGCCTTATTATGGTTTGTGGGAAATTCCATTTGTGTCAAAGCCCTAACTGCATCTTCTTACCTAAGAAGCATTGCGGTCATTTCAGCAGCACATACGCAAAGCTGCAGCATCACTACAACAGTAGTCTGAACTGGGTTGATAGCAGTGCGAAGCTCTATTTTTGTAGTGAGTCTATTTTTGTAGGTTTTTTTGGCACGGTGAATTGTGTTTGCCGACAGTGGTTTCTGGAAGTATTCCTGGGCCGACTCATTAATGTCAATGACAGAATCATGCTGATGAATGATGCAATGTGATCTTAGGGCCTGAAGACCACGGGCATCTTCAGCCTTGTTGTTCCAGTTTCTTTGAATTTTTGATGATGTTGTGCATTGTAGGTGATGAGATTTGCAAATCCTTCGCAAAAAAATATTTTTACACATGCTTTCACAGATTAGAAAGCCTCTGCCTATCCAAGACATCCCTTTCAAGGCTAATCATGTTACAGACTTGATGTCCATTTATTTAATAAATTGCTAGATGTTCTCCCAGCTGAATCTTATAAAAAAATGTCTCCAGTGCCAACTTTTTTTTAGAGCAGTATTAGACACGGAATTCAAAATATGCTAATTTTTGTGCATTAAATTGTAAAATTCCTCGGTTTTAACATTTGTTATGTAATCTGTTCTATTGTGAATAAAATATTGGCTGATTTCAACTGAAATTCTTTAAGTACTCAATGTAAAAAATGTCCCAAACATTTCCGGAATTCGGGTTGTAACTCATTTTTATAGTCAAATGCTTAGTCTTCGTGATGGCACAAAAATGACCACAATAAATTAATATTAATAATTATATTACTAGTAATATTTATAATAAAACTCATGACATAAAAATATTTCTCCTATCCCACTTTACATTGCAAAGACAATTATATGTAGGCTCAACCAATGGTGTGAGTTAAATGAGGGAAACTAATAATACAATAGTTGGAAAACCTGTATAAAATATGTCTTTAAAAATGGGACAATCATATAATGTCAATATTAACTTATATCATATAAATTGACGTTATATGTGACAATATAATTCATTTGGAGGAGGAGAATTTGTGCTCTGCATTTAACCCATCCAAGTGCACACACACAGTAGTGAGAAGTGAACAACCACACACACAGAGCATTGGGCAGCCATTGCTGCAGCAGGTGCCTTGCTCAAGGGTCTCACCTCCCACAATCCCTACCAGATCTGGGACTCGAACCCACAACCTTTGGGTTACCACTCCAACTCCCTATCCTTTAGGCCAGGACATTTTCAGCCAGGACATCAGATGATTTTTATTGGGCTTCACCAGTAGTGCAGAAGTTACTGGCTACAGCTTTAAAGTTCAGCTGTGTTATGACTCATGTCTATAAGCTCCACAAAATGGAGAAAACCCTATTAATCGCTCATCAGCAACACTAATTTCTTAAATCTTCTTTAAAATATCAAACACACCTGTATAACCACAGCAAATGTTGGACTGTGCATTATTATTGTGTTATGTAATTGCTGAGTTTCTATCAAAATAATGGCCTGTAGCTGGCTTGACGCTTTCAGAATATACCACAGACTTTCGTCTCAGTAGGTGTGAACATGGAGAGAATTTGCATTATTTCGTCTCAGCAGCTGACAGAAATGGTCACATCTCAAACTGCAGCTCTTTCACAGAGAAGGCAAAGGCGCTTTTTGATGATGGCACCAAAAATTCTACAACTGACCAGACTGATGACAACATTCATAGACAAACTATGCTTCCAGTCCACCCCACGACTGTAGGACATCCATGAGACAGAGAGATGCTCAATTCATTCTGAGGTGAAAATATTAATAATAATTGCTGTCGTTTTTATCAGGGTGGTGATGACAGTACTGAAATGCCTGTTGATTCAACCAGAAAACAGCAACACCAGACTCCAACGTCAAACATGATGCAGATTAAGGGTTATTTCAAATAAATATAAATAAATTACAACTTGTATTTTTTTATGAAAAATGTTCACATGAATTATCATGCTTTAAACTAATACCTTTAACACAGCATCAGAATTTATTTTTAATTGTTTGCAAATAATTATGCTCCAGTACAGAAATGGTTACATCTTGTTAATTAATGACACACTGTAATGCCTCGTAATATCATACAAAAACGTTCAATATATTAAAATACCGCACAAATCTTGTACCACTGCTCAATATAAATATATCTATGAATGGAGAGCCCTGTTCAATCTAACTTCCATCTTACATGTGTGTATAAACTCCGTCCTCCGATCTTTTATTATGGGAAGATGTGGATCAGTCATTTGTTTCAAGAGCTTTTAAGATATTTCGGTTTCAGTTTCTTTCACCTGCTGTCTTCAGACAGGAAGCAAGTGATACTAAAAGATGACTGACTTTTTGGTGTTTATACTGTAATAATTATGAGGTGTTGTGTCTCTTTTTTTTTCTCCTTTTGCTATCAGCATCATCTAATATTTGCATAACTGAGTAATGCGTAAACATGATCAAATTAATATTATGGAATATGCTTAAATAGGCTAAAACACAGTAAAAATGTCAATATTCTGAAATATTATATATTAATTCATTTATCTATTTTTACATATAATGCCAGTTATTAATTTAATACAGTCCATAAGAAAGAATCATGTGATGATTTGGTGTGTGGGAGTGTGTTATATCCTGTTTCCACCCCGTCACCGTTTACCTGTGTACATGTAAAAAGTACATATTCACATGTTTATGCACACTGATTACCTTTGGCAGATGCTTCTATACAGCAACTGTGACCATTCCTTTGAACGCGTGGGTTAAATGTCTTGGTAATGATGGCAGTTGGGGGTGGAGGACTTAAATAACTCCTCAAGTTGCTCTGCAAGTCGCCTACTCGGATTCAGGTCTGTTTTGACTTTGTATCTGCCACCATAATCATTAACCTGTCCAACCCTGACCATTTTGATGTTTACCCGTGACTAAAAGGACTTGTAGAACAAGTGTCCCTGCTTAGGAATATCACAAGTTGCAATGTACACACAGTTCCTCATCAAAGTGGCACTCACCCACACTCTTAATCATGCTTCTTCCATGCTATTCACACACTTTAAAAGCTCTTAGTGGGGTCCTAATAGTCCCTATAGCCATTCTGTCCATTCCATGCTAAAGGAAATAAAGATCAATATTTTCTTGTTTAAAAAAATAAGAACTTTTCTTTTATGCCAAAAACCGTTAGTATGTTTAGTAAAAAAATCATGTTCCATGAATATTTTGTGCAAGTTCTGTCATGTTCTGTAATCTGTTGTTGCCTGTTGATGTCATTCTTCCCTTGCCCTCTTGTTCTCTGCATTGTTTATGTGTCATGTTCTCATTGGTTTATTGTTTGATCATGTTTCTTATTTCTGTTTGCTCATTGGTTTGTTCATGTTTTGTAATCCTCATTGTTTAGTATAAGAAGTTCCATTGCTGAACTTGGTTCTTGTAGTGTATTGAATGTATTTATTCACTGTTGGTGAGCGTTTCAGTCTAGTCATTGTCAAGTCATCTCAAGTCTGTTCTGGATTGTGTTTGTCTTGATCACTATAAATCTGCACTTGGGTTCATCTACAGTACATTCATCACCTCCAGTGGACTCGTTACAGTTTGTAAATCAAGTCCACTGTTTCCACTGTTTTTTTTTTTTTTACTTTTATGTGGACCCCCGAGCAGAGCACTTCCTTGAAAACCTGGTCCTTCAACCCCAATTGCACATGTGCCATGTAGAGTATCAACTTGTATAGCTAAATTTTATTTATTTATTTTTTTCATTACAGAAAAACACTTTTAATATTACTTTGTAAATGATAGTAAGCATTCACTATTAAAACACACTATAATTATTAAAAAGTCATATTTATCTCTCTTATATTATGACACCAACACAATTCCATACACAAAACTTCACACATACTGTATGATCTGATCTTTAAAATGAGACCACCAAGCAGCATTTTACCCAAAATACATTTCCCAATTAAACAAAAACAAGGCTTATTTATTCAGCTAGCATGCAATTTGGCATCCGCTAATAGGTGAAACAATACAGTGTTTGCATTAACAATTTGACACATACAATAGACCAGCATACAGTTTTTAATGAGTAAAGGAGCAATTAGAGGCTTCCTCCCCCTTCCGCATTTATAGACTAAAATGCTCTCTATAAAATGAGTATTTCCTGAGCTCTGAAAGCACTCTGTACTCAATATTCATAAAACATCACTGACACACAAGTTTCATTGTGAAGGATGTTGCTCCGTCACTTTTGATGGACGCCCAAGTATAATGCCTGAAAGTGCACCCTGTTCTCTAGAATGTCATATTCATCATTGATTGCTGCACAGGCAGGAAGAACAAACATATCAATCACGCTCTGACAGGAATGCCTGTTCTTGTCTTTTTTTTTTTTTTTTACTCATGCTGTAACATTTCCTGGTTAGTGATTGTTGTCTATTCTTTTCAACAAAAGCCGGTCTCTCTGTTTTTCCATCAGTGTAATTAGACTTGCTTGCTCCCTGGCGGCTGAGCATTTGACTCTCTAGAGGACTGCTGTTGAAATATCACAAAGATCTAAAAAGGGGAATAATAAAATTTGCAATAAGATACTTTCGTTTTTGGTTCAATATCACCCCTAAGCTTTTTTTATGTTTCAAGGTTTAATTTTATTAAAACGATCTTTTTGTTACTAGGATACATATGTTTCTGGATTTCAATTTTAGACTTGATTAGCAATGACGAAGAACGAAGATACTAGGGAGATGGAGTTAGCGATATTTAAGAGACTCTTAGCTCTGGTGTGATAATCATGTAATAGGTAGATTGGAGACAGCTGGTTAATCGTTCCTACGTGCTCCTCCCAAAACTGGTTTAGAAAACATAATTTAGCATTACAGGAGAAGTGGTGTGTGGATGTGAGCAACATTGTAGATTTAAGAAAAAAAAAAAAAAGATTTTCAGATTTTCTTTTTT